>CM066033.1:1112644838-1112814298 GCA_033557465.1 Ichthyophis bannanicus | reverse complement strand
CCTCTCTGGACCTCTTCAAGTCCAGATTGAAAAACCCATCTCTTCTCTATTGCTTTTTGCTCTTGCATTCTTGGTTTTGCTCTTCTTGTTTATTGTATAACCTTTGTCTTACTTGATTGTATTTGGATTTGTGATCTTTTTGACTAGATTGTGCGCTCTGATGAGCAGGGACTGTCTTTTCTTCCTGTATGTACAGTCGCTTCATACGTATTGAAGCGCTTTATAAATGTTAAATAGATAGATAGCTCGAAAGCGTAGAAAATTCTTACCAAACTCCTCTGCATGTAGGTTTGTATATATGTGGGTGTGGTCGTGGTTTTGTCTTTGTTGTCCTGTGGGCATGTACGTATGGGGGCCCGAGTCTGAGAACATGCACTTCCATGACGCAGCAGACATGTCCAAACGGGAACATGGCAGGAATATACTGATTTTCCACAGATGAGATGCAGCGTCGTGTTGTACAGCAATCATCCACATAGACGTTTTTAGGCACGACCTGCCAACCCAAGCACCAGAGCCTGGGGCCAAGGAAAGAAAAAGGAGGAGGCAAGGGTAGACTTCCAGTGGGTCATGGGAAAGAGGAGTGGAGGCACATGCGGTATAGTTGGCATTGTTATTTGTGAGTCTGAGGGGGATGTGAAAGACGGACCAGGTTTGGAGAGATACTGGGGGACACCGGGGTGGATGGCTTTGTGTGACAAAAGGTGAGTATTTTGTACTGAATTCTATAGGAACAACAGGAAAGACTTACAGCAGACAGAAGCCTCAGAAGGATCCAGCTAGCACATCAGCCAAAAAACCAGGGATTATTGGTCGTTTTGACTGCATTCTATCAGAGCCCTCTCTGCATGTAGCCCTTGCGGAAGAACCTCCAGTCAGGCTCACTGTTCTGTGCTCAGAGGTGGACCTCATAATAACTTCTGACTCTTTCTGGGTTTTAAACAAAATTTGTCCCTCCATTAGGAGGCCCTTCAGAATACACAAGTGATCACACCTAGGGCAGCAGACCTCCGTGGTCGGAACAACGACACATGTGGCCTGCCGACCCCTTCAATGTTGAGGCTCCATGCTGCTTGCCCTCCTGCTGCCCACTCATTCCTTGGCGACAGAGGTCGGATCAGCAGCAGCAGCAGGCCATGTGCTTTGACACACATGGCCTACCGCTTCAGGCACGCCTCCCCCCTCCCCAAAGTTGTGTTGGAGGAGTTAGAATCGGCAGGCCCATGCGTGCTGAAGTACATGGCCTGCTGCTGCCACCATCACGTTAAGCTGCCCCGACCTCAAACCACCAGAATCAAGCAGCAGCACTGGGAAGTGAGTAGGAGAGCAGCATGGTGGGGGGGGGGGGGAAACCGCACACCAGGGCTTCTGCCTAGGACAGCAGAAACCCTTGAGCCAGCCCTTCCTTAGACACTTTTGCCCTAAGATCCCTCTGCTGGTCCATGCACACCGCGTGCCATCTTTCCCCCCATCGCATATTGCTTCTTTTTGGATTTCTACTTCTCAGGTGCATCACTCTGTACTTTTTCACATTCAAATCTTAACTGACACATATTAGACCATTCTTCTTAGTTTATAGATCTTTTCTTACGTTGTCTATTCTCTCTAAGTGTGTCCATTCTTTTGCAAATCTTTCGTTTCACCCTGCAAAAAGGCAAACATTTCCTTTTACTAACCCTTCGGCAATGTCACGCATGAAGACATGGAACAATATTGGTCCCAGGACCAATCCTGAGGCACGCCACTACTCACTCTTCCGCCTTTTCTTCTATGTGATTTCCATTTACCACACCCTCTATAACATCTATCAGTCAATCAATTTCTGATTCCATTTCACCACCTTGGGACCCTATTACTACTACTACTTGAACTCGTCATTTGTATAGCGTCTAACAAGACATACACAGCACTGCATTGACACATGTAAAAGACAGTCCCTGGCCTCACCAGAGCTTACCGTCTCAATAAGCAGTAAACCACAGTAGCTTTAGCAAATGGGATACCTCTAGGCAGGGGGAATCCGCAAGCTCCTCAATTTATTTATAAGTGCCTCCTATGGAATAAAGGCTTTTGGTGAAACATCCAAATAGATCAAATCCATTACGTGCCCTTGTTCCTGTTTCCCCCTGGTCACCAGTCAAAGGAATAAATCAGATTTGTTTGTCCATAATCCTCCTTTGGTAAAACCACGCTTCTTGCCTTGGATCCTTGCAATTTTTTGGATTCCAGAACATTTTGCTAGCCTTTCAGGAATCCTTTCAGCATTCTCCATTAGTTTTTCCCACCATTGAGCTTAAAGCCTTACTGGCCTATAGTTTTGCCACCTCTTCTCTGCCTAACACTTTTGTGAAGAGGGACCACATCAGATCCTTTTTTTAATCATGTGAACCTCCCTCGTCTCCAAGGATCTATTAACATGTATCCCTTAAAGGTCCTGTCAGAAAACCTCTCGAGCTTTGTCAATATCCTGGGATGTATATCTCAGCCAGTTCCAATGGCTTTGGCCACTTTCAGCTTTGCAAGTTTGTTCATACATACTGTCTTTCATGAATGGGACGTATAATCTTCTTCCATTCCCATTAGTACCTTTGTCAATCATGCATGGTCCTTCTCCAGGATTGTATTTTGTGAACATGGTTGGCCTTGAACCAATGATCTTTGGGTTAGAAGGTGTGCATCATGCAGGAAGAGCTATCACATCTCCATGGAAGTGCTATCATGTCCAAGATTAAGAAAGTTCATCAGAGTCAGCCAACGTTTGTTTCTGACATGCTTTATGGATAAGTCATATATAGCAATCCACTGTTCATGTTACTTCCATGGCATGTCTCTACATTAAACAAGCCCAGTGGACCTTGAAGGCCCAGTGGAATCAGTTAATCAAGGACTATACAGAGTGCATTTATGTCATTGAACAGTTCAGAGAATAATTGTTGTGGTGGCTTTCCTGTGCCAGCCTATAGATGGACTGGATCTTGACTTTGACACTCTTTATAGTTCTGGAGACATTTCTAGATGATATCCATGATTGTCAGGATGTGGTGCCATTTGTGCTTCCATCCCCCTTCCAATTCCACTTTCTTTTGCATGGGGATAGAAGTGGCTTCTGCCCCCATGCAGACAAGAAGTGGAATTGAAGGGGGGCAAAGTACGAATGGCACCAGAAAGGCACAATAAAGTAGCATGTGTTATCCATTGGAAACTCTGTAAGCACTGTAACATCACTGTGCCTGAAAAGCACTGGGATCATGACCCTAAAAGAATTACAGAGAATGATGAGGTTATGATCACCTGTGATACTCCCATTCTGACCGATAAAAAGCTGGATACGAGGAAGCCGGATATAGTGGTAAAGGAGAAAAACACCAGAACTGGCACTGATTATAGAGGTGTCAATTCCAAGCAACTACTCTGTGAATGTGTTGAGAGAGAGAAAATTTCAAGTAACAAGGAACACAGTTGGAGACCAAGACAATGTGGCAGAAAGATATCGAGTTATTTCCCATCATGTTGGGTGCCACAGGCTTAATTAAGAGGAACTTCCAAGCACATCTTGATAAATTACCCATACACATAACATCTTACGAACTCCAAAGGGAGGTTCTCTTTGGCACCATGCAAGTACTATGCTGAGCATTAGCAGTAAATTTAAGAGTCTGAGATCATACTCCACATATTCTAGATTAAAGTGAGATTCATGACTATCATGGTATGTGCAAAACTCACCCCTTTGGAGAAATTGCCCTGGAGCTGAAGGTAAACTCTGGTCCTTTGGTGCTATCAGGGCTGGCCCAAGGGTTTCTGCTGCCCCAAGGGTTTCTGCCTCCCCATGCAGAAGCCCTGGCCGTGCCGCTCCACCTGCTTAACCATGCCCTGCCACCATTGCCGATTTCTTTGGGGGGGTCGAGGGAGGGGGCAGCAACCACCTGCGGCAGACCATAAGCTGCTACACAAATGGCCTGCCACTTTTGACACCCCTCTGACAACAACTTCATGTTAGAGGGGGTCAGGAGCGACAATGGACGGGCTGGCCTTTGGTGCCATTTGAAAAGTATTTCCACCCACTGCAACAGCTGGAGCAGGGGGGTACCTTATATCCTTGCACCGTCCCTGATCAGGAAGTTGCAGCATGTGAATATTTGCCAACCACATAACCCAGCCCCACGTCCTTTCACAGTGACTCAGGTTTGTTGGGCGTTCACATTGATTTTGCTCCTGGAAGTGCACACAAATTTCTGGTCACCATGGATATGTTTTCAAAGTGGTATGAAATGAAAAAAACCCCAACCCTTAATTATCTGGTCTAAGTTAGAAAAATACACTCCCAGAACAGTAGGCACCTGTTTTTTCCATGAATTCGTTTTATATGCACAAGGGCTTTTTTAGTCTCAAGAAATGATTTTAAGCTTACTTGCACAAGGATGATTGGTAAAAACTAATATTGTCCCACAGGAACGCTGGAAAAAGGCAAATGGAGAGAAGAATGTTTTCTTGGAGGGCTTTGTAGCATTTGGAGGAGGGCGATACCAGTGTCCCGGAAGGTCAGTGAAACAGCTGGGATATATTTATTCATATACCCTGCAGATAATGACTCTGCTGGAAATGGCTATTTAAAGGCTTTCATTCAATCTCTAAATGTCCTCTAAGTGTATCTTTTTTAAACCAATGACAAAAGTTATTTTTGGAATTAAAAATATGCAGACACAGCCGTCAATAGTCCATGTGCAAACAACAACAAATGTTCAGGTCAAGCCCTCCCTACTTGCTGTCTCAATATCTTCCTACACACAGAAACGCTGCTTTTAATTCTTTTGGATAAAAATAAGCTTTTAAATGTATAAGGCTTGCAGCTTCTTCAAACACATTATATGCTTTCAGTTCAGAATTCAAGCCATTGGTTGTTATGAAAGCCCACGAGCATTTAAGGAAAGCATTATTAAAAGCTGTAAATGAACTAGTTAAAAGTGATTCATGCCATTGGGAGTGTCAATTAACAGCAATCGAAAATGCTTTATTCAGTATCCAAAAATGCAGTTCAGGCTGAGGGCCAGTGAGCAATCGGGTAAAATGAAAGGTTTAACTGTACATAATATTCTAAAGTATTTCTCCTATGTTCATTGCATAAGGCCCATAGTCAAGTTTGTAATACTTATTTTTATGGTGCTACTTTGCCTTCTTGCTGTGGAACGTGCATGTCTATTACAGGCTGTGCTGCTAGATTCTGGTTAAGGTCTGACTTTTTTAACCGCTTGTAGCGGCGGCCAAGAAAGCAAATAGAATGCTAGGTATCATAAGGAAAGGAATGGAAAATAAAACAAAGGATATTATAATGCCTCTGTATCGTTCCATGGTACAACCGCACCTTGAATATTGTGTGCAATTTCTGGTCGCCGTATCTTAAAAGGATATAGCGTTATTAGAAAAGGTACAGAGAAGAGCCACCAAAATGGTAAAGGGGATGGAAGGCAACTCCTATGAAGAGAGGCTACAAAGGTTAGGGCTCTTCAACCTGGAAAAGAGACGGCTGAGGGGAGATATGATAGAGGTCTATAAATTAATGAATGGAGTGGAATGGGTAAACGTAGATCGATTGTTTACGCTATCAGAATATAGAAAGACTAAGGACATGTAATGAAGCTACAGGGTAAACTATTTAAGACAATAAGAGAAATATTTTTTTACTCAATGTGTAATCAAACTCTGGAATTTGTTACCGGAGGATGTAGTAAAGGCTGTTAGTGTAGCTGGGTTTAAAAAAGGTTTGGACAAGTTCCTGGAGGAAAGGTCCATAAACCATTATTAAAAAGGGACCCAGGATATCAGTGCTTGACCCAGTACAAGCATTGTGGAACCTGTGTCTTTTGGGGATACTGCTAGGTACGTATGACCTAGATTGGCCACTGTTGGAAACAGGATACTGGGCTTGATGGACCTTGGTCTGACCCAGTATGGCATATCTTATGTTCTTATGTTCTTGTAAGATCTGCCTGCCTTTTGATCTTATTTATTTATTTTATCATTGTTAGAGTGCCTTACTTTTCAGTATTTTTGTTTGCGATCTTGTTCAGTTCTCCCTCTCTGTTTTCAGCTCTCTCTCTCTCTCCTCTTTCTTATTATCCCACCCTCCCTTCCCACAGCCCACCGCCCCCTGGCTTATAGTCTTATAGCTGCCCTGTGCTCATTACCATGATCACTCAAAGCTGCAATTTCTACCACCTATCCTTTTATTTCTGACTTCTGTGCTCCTCTCCAGCTCTCTCTTTTATGGCTCCTTAACACTTTCTCTTCCTATTGCTCATACTCCCTAATTGTCTCCCATCCTACCAACGCCTTCAAGGCCCTCCCTTTTTTCCATCCTCATTTCCCCCACCATCTTGTCATCTACCCTATCATCAGCTCTTGAGCTTCACCATTTTCTTCCTTTCATTCAGCCATTTCCTCTCTCTCTGAAACAACCTCACCCTTGTTACCACCATGATGTCTCCTCTCTGCCCTGCACTCTTCTAATCCTTCTTCTCTCTTCCAGAGATATTAACCCCAACCCTGGCCCCCCTAGACTTTTGACCCAACAAAAAAAACAGCAGCAGCCACACTGAGCAGGAACAGAACCAAAAGACAAGAGTGGCAGGTTCACACACAACACCTTTATTATACAATCAATAGGTGGCCAAAACCCAACACAGGACCGTGTTTCGTGTTGTACTTCGTCAGGGGTTGTCAGGGCACACTAAGAAAACATTTAAAACATAATGATATAGATAAGCATAATAAATAAAACAATTAAAACAAGTATATAAAAAAAGTCTAAGACATAATAATATATTGTAACACTAACAGGTTCAGACATAAATAAAAATCCTTTTTGGAAAATATTTTAAGTAATCCTTGGCATTTACACACAATTTATATTTTGCGATGTCGGGGTTTTTTGTCTCGTTGTTTAAGGTAATTCAGCAAAGACTTTGTTGCAAATGCTGGATCTTTGTTGCAGTACCCAAAATCTTTCGTTTGATAAAATATTTTCATCCCGATTTAGTTTTTTTAGTTCTTTTATACTTTGGTCATCTTTTTCATATTCCCACAGTTTGTATACTTCCGGGATTGTTATTTTCTCAAATACGCATGCGCTAGCGTTCTTTTGAGTCTCTGTAGCTCGAACGTGCGATACGCCTTTGGAGCTGTGCCTTTGGCAGTTTTTATAGTGCAGGTATAATTGTTATTCAACTTCTTCTGTTTATGCTCTATAAATTTCTCAAGTAATCCTTGGAATTTACATATAATCTACATTTTAAAATAGTATGTTTTTAGATGTTTTCGGCTTATCGCCGTTGATTATAACTTTGTGTTCCAAAGCCGGTTTCAGTTGTATTCCCTTGTGATTCATATACATTAGGTTTTTTTAGAATCCCTTTTGGAAGATGTTTTATACATGAGTTTATTTATTTATTCATGTTGTTAGGGCGACTTCGACTATATGCCAGATTGTTGTAAAATTGGCCTTAACGGGTCCGTGTTCAGTTTCTGCCAGTGGGCTTAGACTGCATTTTTAGCAACGTTGTTTTTTAGTCAGCTTTTGTGTTCTTGAGAACAAGCCCCTATTTTGGTCCGTTTTTCTCCTTCGTGTAAGAAGTATTGCCTTGCTCATCTATAGGATATTATGTCTCCCTGCGGATGGTTTATTCAAATGGTTGTCACATGAGAGGTTTTCATTTGAAGTGCTTACTGAATGTAGTATTTCATTTTCTCATTACAATGGATATTTTGTCTGACTTTGGACATGTGGTTTCTTTTTAAATCTTTATTCCTTTTTTTCAGAAGTGTTATTATCCTGTGCATTAGTGGCTTCAATCACATTTTTATGTGCATTGTGAGGTCCTTTGCCACCACACACCGGTCAGGTAATGCCCTTCTCTCCATTTTAGCACTCACTCCTGCTTCCAATTCGTCCTCCTCATTCCTTTGGTCTCTTTTATATGTACTTTTATGGTGAATATTTTGACAATTTGTCCTTCTCATTCTCTTGGTCTCTTTTAAATGTACCTTTTAATTTCCTTATGCTGAATATTTTGATTTCCTTATCACTTCTCCGGGCCAGTCCAGGGAAAGGTAGGGTTGTCAATCCCCTATAGCAACTGAGGACTGAATGCTTCAAGTTTTCTGAGAGGTGAAGCCACTCCCCCTTAGGGCTAACCATCAGTCTTTCAGTCCTCAGCAACTATAGAGGATCGTCTTAAAAATTTCTCCCTCTTCTCTTTATTTGTTTTACCCATATTAGCTCTAGCAGAGCTGATTTCTATAGTTCTGGTATACAAATTGTGCACATCTACATTTAACTCTGTGCCATTAAGAGCGCTGAGACGTGACTTCTACCACTGATTGCAGTGCGGGGTAGAGCCTGCCCCATTGCCTGCCTCCGTCTCCATTTTTAGAGGTTCCTGGGGGCCCCAGTTGTACCTCTACCGTAGCGCTGAAAACTCTTGCTGTACCTGCCGCTGGCAGCGGCTTCGCGGGACCGGCTCCTTATTTTTTGTGGTGAGTTGTTGGCGTTTCGGCGTTTCTCCTCATAAAGTACCGCCGCGCAGTTTTGAGCCGTGTGGTTTCATTTTCTTTTTCGGGGGTGCCTGTCCGGTGCGTTCGTTCTCCTTCGCGGTTTTCCTTTCGGGTGCCGGGGTCTGTTTTTCTTATGGCTGAGCAGTCTTTGCAGGGCTCACAGGAGATGTCTTTACCGCCCGAAAAGGCGGGAAAGACGGCCATTTTGTCTCCAACGGAGTCTGCCGTACCGGAGCAGCCTCGGCCTCATAAAAGCAGATCTAAAACATCTAAGGAGCCTAAACGCCCAGCAAAGCTTGCTGATGCAGTTTCTGAGTCTCCAGAGGGGATTCCTTCCTGTTTTTCACCGGAATTTATTCTGGCTATGCATACAGCGTTTTTAATGAAATCCTCTCAGCCAGTTTCCTTCTCAGGTTCAGTTTCATCTCCTATGCCTTTGCCGGTACGGAATACCGAGCCTGCTGATCCTGGTGAGGGATCATCTCAGGCTAAGGTTTTTATGCCAGATTATATTGATCTCTTTTCTCCTCAGGATCCGGCCATTTCCCTGGCTCAGGGGATTCAGAGGTGGGAGCTGAGGTACCTTTGGATTTTGAGACGGAAGACTTGGAGGAAGGGGAGATTGCTCCGGGAGAGGATCCCAATGTATTCCGCGTCTTCCGTAAGGAGGAGCTTTCGGCTCTCATTTCTCAGTCTTTAACAGCTCTGCATCTTTTGCTTCCCTCCTCTTCGCAGGAGCCCTTAGAAGATCCCTTATTACAGGGATTTAAAGCAGAACAACGCTGTTTCCCTCTCCATCGGGTGATCAAGCAAATGATTGAGTCCGAATGGGAATGTCCGGAAGCGTCCCTGCGTGGTAGCCGCGCTTTAGCACGCTTGTACCCTCTTCCCCAGGAAGTGAAGGATTTGTTGCACATGCCGAAGGTAGATGCTATTGTTTCCGCTGTCACCAAGAAGACTACCATTCCGGTCGAGGGGGCAGCGGCTCTCAAAGACCTCCAAGTTAGGAAGTTGGAAATCCTTCTTAAACAAGCCTTTGATTCCAGCGCTCTGGCGCTGCAGTCAGCGATATGTGGGGCGTACGTTTCTCGAGCTTCCATTCGCTGGTTACAAGGGGACGGCTCAGGTGAGCAACCTTCTCCCATACCCGACGCAGCAAAATTAGAGTCAGCCGCGGCGTATATGGCAGATGCCTTCTATGATTTGTTACGGATTGCGGCTAAGACTATGGCGTCTCTCGTAGCGGCTAGACGCTTTCTTTGGCTGCGCAATTGGTCGGCGGACGTATCGTCCAAATTGCGTCTCAGTAAGTTGCCCTACAAGGGGAAGTTACTTTTCGGTGAAGCCTTGGAAAAGATTGTTAAGGATTTAGGGGATTCCAAAGGCGGCCGTTTGCCGGAGGATAGACCCAAGCCGGGTCGCTCGGGATCGGTATCTCGGGGCTCTGGCAGAGATTCCCGTCGTTTTCGGGGGGCGCGTTTTACCCCCTATGCCAGAGGCCGTTCCAGCTTTCGTGGACAGTCCTTTCGGGGGGCCAGGGGCTTTAACAAGTCCTACTTTGGGGCGCCTCAGCCCATCGTTAAGAAGCCCCAATGAAGGTTTGCTGGTCCAGCCGTTAGTGCCGGTAGGCGGGCGACTACGGGCATTTCTGACGGCTTGGACCACCATTACTTCCGACAGGTGGGTGTTGGAGATCATTCAGAAAGGCTATGCTCTCGATTTTGCGTCCCCCTTACCTCCCGCGTTTGTGATGTCACCCAGTGGCGCGGGGCGGAAAGCCGAAGCCATCGCGGAAACGCTATCGCGCCTCTTACACTTACAGGCGATCGTACCCGTGCCGTTCGATCAATACGGTTGCGGTCGATACTCGATTTATTTTGTGGTGCCCAAGCCAAACGGTTCTTTTCGGCCAGTACTCGATCTCAAAGCCGTAAACCGTACTTTGCGGGTGCCACACTTTCGCATGGAAACGCTTCGTACCGTAATTCGGGCGGTGCAACCGGGAGAATTTCTGACCTCAATAGATCTCACAGAGGCCTATCTTCATATTCCCATCCGGCCATCGCATCAGCGTTATTTGCGCTTTGCCCTTCCCGAGGGTCATTTCCAGTTTCAAGCGTTGCCCTTCGGGCTGGCTATAGCTCCCCGCACGTTCACGAAGCTCATGGTAGTGGTTGCAGCGGCGCTTCGGAAAGAGGGCATCCGCGTTCATCCATACCTCGACGATTGGTTGATCAGGGCCGATTCCCTGATCGATTCCATCGCCGCGACGGCTCGCGTGGTGCAGCTTCTCGAGCAACTCGGTTGGGTACTCAATCAGGCCAAGAGTCTCTTGGTTCCGTCACAGCGGATGGTTTATCTGGGAGCTCTTTTCGACACCGAGCGGGGAAGGGTCTCTTTGCCCGAAGTCCGCATAGACAAGCTGGTTCAGCAGGTTCAAGCGTTCCTGCGGTTAACGACTCCGTCAGCATGGACTTATTTACAGCTCTTGGGATCCATGGCGGCAGCGCTAGACCTGGTTCCGTGGTCCAAGGCACACATGCGGCCTTTACAACAGGCTTTGTTGTCCCGTTGGTCTCCTCAACTTCATCCTCTCTCACAGCGCCTACCCTATTTGATTCTCGTCAGACACAGTCTCGAGTGGTGGTTAGTTCGGGAACATCTGTCAGTGGGAGTTTCCTTGCTGGAACCCTCCTGGGTGTTGGTTACCACGGATGCAAGTCTGGTCGGCTGGGGGGCTCACTGTCTGACACATATTGCTCAGGGTACTTGGTCCCCCGAGGAGAGCTCCTGGTCCATCAATCGGTTGGAGCTCCGGGCAGCTCGTCTGGCGCTCCTTCGATTTGCTTCCTTTCTCAAGGGATCGGCAGTCAAGATTTTTTCCGACAATGCTGTCACGGTTGCGTATATAAATCATCAAGGGGGAACCAAAATTCCTTCTCTCTTGGCCGAATGTCACACGCTGATGACTTGGGCGGAGCAGAATCTCTTAGCGCTTTCCGCGGCTCATGTGGCGGGCACGGAGAATGTGCAAGCGGATTATCTCAGCCGTCATCTTCTCGATCCCGGAGAGTGGGAGTTGAATGTGGCGGTATTTCACGAACTCACCTTGCGTTGGGGGCAACCAACAATGGATTTGATGGCGACGTGCAGCAATGCCAAAGCGAATCGTTTCTTCAGCCGGCGCAGGGAACACATGTCCGAGGGACTCGATGCTCTCGTTCAACCCTGGCCTCCGGATTCTCTGCTGTACGTTTTTCCTCCTTGGCCGCTGCTGAGTCGAGTTCTCCAGCGTATTGCCCGGCATAGAGGGATGGTGATCCTCATAGCTCCGGATTGGCCGCGCAGACCTTGGTATGCAGATCTAGTTCGGCTCCTAGTAGATCAGCCGTGGCCTCTTCCGGTCCGCGCAAATCTTCTCCATCAAGGTCCGATTCTCATGCCACGGGTAGATCGCTTCTTGCTTACGGCTTGGCTCTTGAGAGGACGCGATTAACGCGCAAAGGTTATGATGCCTCAGTGGTTTCTACTTTGCTGCAGTCTAAGAGGCCGGTGACTTCTCTGTCGTATGTCAGGGTTTGGCGCCGTTTTGAAACTTGGTGTGATCGACGCAATATTCGGCCGATGTCTTCTTCATTGCCGCAGCTTCTCCTTTTCTTACAGCATGGCGTGGACAAGGGGCTGGCTCTTAATACTCTTAGGGTTCACATTGCTGCGCTTGCCTGTTTTCGAGGTCTGGTGCAGCGGCGCCGTCTTTCTGCGCATCCCGATGTGCGTCGTTTTTTGCGAGCGGCTAAGATTATCCGTCCTCCAGTTCGCTCGGTGGTTCCTCCTTGGGACTTGAATGTGGTTTTGGATGCGTTGTCTCACTCTCCTTTAAAATCCATTTGCTCACAGCAGATACGGCACTGTTCTTTGAAAACGGCCTTTCTGGTCGCCTTGTGTTCGGCGCGCCGAATTTCGGATTTGCAAGCCTTATCTTGTCGGGAACCTTATTTGCAGTTTCTTCCCGAGCGGGTGTTGCTGCGCACGGTTCCTGCCTTTTTGCCGAAAGTCCTCTCGTCTTTTCATGTTAACCAATCTATAGCGTTGCCGGTTTTCTCGGATTCCTCCCATTCTCCCATGGACCGGGCGCTTCGGCATTTGGATCTAGCTCGCGTTCTCAAGACTTACCTTCGTATTCCAAGTCTATTCGTAAGACGGATAGACTCTTTGTCCAGTTCAGTGGCCCTCGAAAGGGTCTCGCAGCCTCGAAGTCCACCATTGCCCGGTGGGTACGTAAAGCCATTTCCGAAGCTTACTCTGTCCGCGGACTATCTCTGCCTGAAACGTTACGAGCTCATGCCACTCGAGCTCAAGCAACTTCCTGGGCGGAGTTCGCTTGTATTCCGCCGGTGGATATTTGCAGAGCAGCAACGTGGTCTTCGTTACATGCGTTTGCGAAGCATTATCGCTTAGATGTTCAAGCCCGGGACGATGCTAAGGTGGGGGCCGCGGCTCTTATCTCAGGTTTGGCGGGTCCCTCCCAGAATTAGGTACTGCTTTGGTACTGCCCTACCTTTCCCTGGACTGGCCCGGAGAAGTGATAAGGAAAACGAAATTAGGTCTTACCTGCTAATTGTCTTTCCTTGAACTTTCTCCGGGCCAGTCCAGGGTCCCACCCTGGGGTTCCGCCTGTTTTGTAAGCAGTATGTCCGTATCTTTTTTCGGCATCGTCAAAGCATGTCAGTTTCTCAGCGTTTTCGCTCCAGAAGCACAACTGGGGGCGGGGCGCATGCAAACGATGCTACACTCAGGTAGCTCTATAATGCCTACTCTAATTTAAAAAAAAAAAATAATAATAATTTGTCAGAAGTGTACAAGGGAAGCGTATTTCTTCCTTTATTGTTGTTCCAGAACTATAGATTGTTATCAGTTTTTCAAGGGTTAATCTACTCTTTTCAGTTTTTTCTCTTTAGTTGCTTTGTCATAAGGAGACTGATGGTTAGCCCTAAGGGGGAGTGGCTTCACCTCTCAGAAAACTTGAAGCATTCAGTCCTCAGTTGCTATAGGGGATTGACAACCCTACCTTTCCCTGGACTGGCCCGGAGAAAGTTCAAGGAAAGACAATTAGCAGGTAAGACCTAATTTCGTTTTTATGTGTCTGTATTCCTTTTAAAATATTTTAAACACATATTTATTTAATTTATGATTTTTTCTGATTAATTATGTTCATGGTATAGTGTAATGATGTATTCATTAATGTGTTGATTTTCAACCTGTTAGTGTTACAATATATTATTATGTCTTAGCCTTTTTTATATTCTTGTTTTAATTGTTTTTATTTATTATGCTTATCTATATCATTATGTTTTTAAATGTTTTCTTAGTGTGCCCTGACAACCCCTGACAAAGTACAACACGAAACACGGTCCTGTGTTGGGTTTTGGCCACCTATTGATTGTATAATAAAGGTGTTGTGTGTGAACCTGCCACTCTTTTGTCTTTTGGTTCTGTTCCCCCTAGACTTTTGTCACACTCCCAGAACAGATTCTCATGTAACAGCTCAACTCTTATTCATATCCTTCTCCTTTCCCCCTCCTCTCTCCCTTTCTCATGGGCCTTGTGGAATGCACACTCCATCTCTAATAAACTTGCCTTTACTCATGATCACTTTATCTCTAATGCTCTCCATCTCCTTGCTCTGAAACCAGGCTCCTCCCAGAGGACTCAGCTTCAGTTGCTACTCTCTTTTATCCTCCCACATGCCTTGTCCCACTGTCTTTGTTGGTGGTGTTGGGCTTCTACTCTCTCCTTCCTTTCAACACCTCCTTCTGCCTCAGTCTCTCTCCCTTCTTTTGAAGTCCACTCCATCTGGCTTTTTACTCCACTACCTTTCTGATTAGCTGTTATTTATTGACCCCCTGACAAATCCACCTCTATGTTTCTCTCTGACTTTGACTCATGGCTTTCCTTCTTTCTGGATTCATCTTCCCCCTCCCTTATTCTTGGGAATTTTAACATGTCTCTGACCCTTATGCTTTAAAGCTCCTCTCCCTTACCTCATCATTCAACCTCCAGGTTTGCTCTACTGCCCCTACTCACTAGCAAGGCTATTGCCTCGACCTTGTATTCTTCTCTAATTGCTTACCCTCAAACTTCTGTACCTCACTTCTTCCCTTATGAGACCCACCTGCTAAGCTTCGTTCTTCATCATCCGCCACCTCAACTTTGCCCTGTCTCCTCCAACCTCTTTAGAAATCTTCATGCTATTGACCCGTTGACTCTCTCGTCCACTGTCTCATCACCTCTTTCCTCCACTATGTCATCGGAATCTGTTGGTGAGGAAGTAGCTTCCTATAACACTGCACTCTCCTCTGCTCTGGATGCTCTTGCTCCACCCATGCTACGTCCTGTGAGGCGTACTGTACCTCAGTCCTGGCTGTCTTCCACTACCCACTATCTACGTTCCTGCACCCGCTCAGCTGAGCATGCTTGGCTCAAATCTTGCACCCTTGCGGACTTTCTACACTTCAAATTCATGCTTGTCTCTTTCCAGTCAGCCATAGCACTTGCCAAACAAGATTATTATGTCCATCTAACTAAATCTCTTGTCGCTGACCCTCGTCTTCTCTTTACAACTCTCAACTCTCTCCTCAAGGTGCCTCCACCTCCAACCCCTCTCTCCCTTTCTACCCAAACCCTGGCTGACTACTTCCATGACAAAATCCATAAGATCACACTCCAATTCCCCATTAGGTCAGATACTTTCCCTCCTCCCCCTCTTCACTCCCAACTTTCTCCCCCTACTTCTGCTACCCTTTCATCCTTTTATATGATTCTGAGGAGGAAACCATTCACCTTCTTATATCATCCAAACTCAATACCTGCTCCTCTGATTCTATTCCCACCTGTCTCTTTAGCTCCATCTCCTCTATTGTAGTCCCTTCCATCTCTCATATCCTCAATCTATTGCTTTCCACTGCAACTGTCCCTGCAGCCTTCAAGCATGCTAAGATCACTCCTCTCCTCAAGAAACCCTCATTAGACCCTACGGGACAGAAAATGAGCAATGAGCATTTTTGAAAGGCTATGTGCCTCATCGGTGCATAGTCCTCCATGGTGACCTCTAACCTGGATGTTCAATGCCATGGCAATGGCATTGAATATCTGGGGATTGCCGCAGACACAGGAAGCCGCCGAAGCTAACCAGGCAGCAGCGATATTGCATGCTGCCTGTTTAGCTCCTTAGCCTTAAAGATAGGCGAGGATTTTCCTCGCCTATCTTTAAGGCACAAATCGTCTATCTTTAAGGCATTTACACTGTTTAATGGGCTGTAAACCATGTAAATGTCTTTCAAAAATCGGGCCCTATCTGTCCTTCTAACTATTGACCCATCTCCCTCCTCCCCTTCATTTCTGAACTACTTGAATGTGCAGTTCACCACCGTTGCCTTGATTTTTTCTCCTCTCAGGCCCTTCTGGATCCTCTATAATCTGGCTTTCGTCCTTTACATTTTACTGAAACGGCTCTTGCTAAAGTCTCCAGTGACCTGTTCCTGGCAAACTCCAAGGGCCTTTACTCAAGCCTCATCCTTCTTGACCTTTATGCTGTTTTTGATACTGTTGACCACAACTTTCTCCTTGATACCTTTTCCTTATTTGGTTTTAAGGGCTCTCTGCTATCCCTTTTCTCTTCTTATCTCTCCCATTGTTCTTTCAGTGTGTGTTCTAGTGGATCCTCCTCTACTACTATCCCACCCTCAGTTGGTATATCCCAAGGGTCTGTCTTGGGCCCACTCCTTTTCTCTTTCTATACCCAGTTCCTTGGTGCACTCATCTCTTCCCAATGCTTTCAGTGCCATCTTTATGCTGATGACTCCCAGATCTACCTCTCTATACCTGAAATCTCTCCGGCAATCCAGGACTAGATCTCTGCCTGACTTTCTGACATTGCTGCTTGGATGCCTCACTGCCTTTGAAATTGAACATGGCCAAATCTGAGCTTCTTATTTTTCCCACTAAGCTCTTCTCTCTCCTTCCTCCTTTTTCAGTGTCTGTGGATAACTCTCTACTCCTTCCTATTTCCTCAGCTCGCAACCATGGGGTCATCTTTGACTTCTTTGTCTCCTTCTCCACACACATCCAACTGATAGTTAAAACCTGTTGTTTCTTTCTCTACAACATCACCAAAATTTGCCCATTGCTTTCTGAATATACTAAGACACTTATCTACTCCTTAGTCACCTTCCGTCTAGACTATTGTAACCTACTCCTTGCTGGTCTTCCTTTGAATCATCTCTCTCCCCTTCAATCTGTTCAAAACTCTGCTACATGGCGAATCTTTGTCATGCTCATATTATCCCTCTTCTCAAGTCACTTCATTGGCCTCCTATCCGTTTCTGCATCCAGTTCAAACTTCTCCTGCTGATTTATAAGTGCATTCACTCTGCAGCTCCTCGCAACCTTTCTGCTCTTCTCTCTCCATATACCCCTCCTCCGGAACTTCTCTCTTCTGGCAAATTGCTTCTGTCTGTGCCCTTCTCTTCTTTTGCTAACTCTAGACTTTGCTCCTTTCACCTTGCTTCTCCTTGTACCTGGAACAAACTACCTGAGCCTGTACATCAGGCGCCTTCTCTGACCCTTTTCAAATCCAGGCTGAAAAACTCACCTCTTTGCTGCCGCTTTCGGATCTTGATTCGCCTAATTTCCTTTGTGTTTCCTTACCATTCCCCCTAGATGTATCCCATGTCTACAGCTGCCGCGTTGTCTGTCTTGACTAGATTGTAAGCTCTGATGAGCAGAGACTGTCTCTTACATGTCTTGCAGCGCTGTGTACGTCTTGTAGTGCTATACAAATGTTCAGTAGTAGCAGTAGTAGTACTGGACATACACAGCACTGTACTGTAGATATGCTCCTGCCTCAAAGA
This sequence comes from Ichthyophis bannanicus, assembly GCA_033557465.1. NCBI lineage: Eukaryota > Metazoa > Chordata > Amphibia > Gymnophiona > Ichthyophiidae > Ichthyophis > Ichthyophis bannanicus. The sequence continues at coordinate 1,112,796,839 of CM066033.1, read as the reverse complement.
GCTTGTTATCTAAATTGGTACCTGAGACAGTGGGAAATGAAGTGACTTGTCCAAGGAGTAGAAACAGGATTTGAAGCCTTGTTTCCCAATCTCAGCCTGTTGCTCTAATCACAAAGATATATCCTACATCCTGTTTCTGCTTACCTGCATTTGGAAACACTAATCTGTTAATTACCTCAGTAAAGCGTGTGCCTTGGGTAGCAAAAATGCAAAGTTCATTTTAAGAATTAAAGTATTATGTTTATGAAAGCTTCCAACCATATCTCAGCCCTGTTCTGGAGGACTTATGTCTCAGTGATCAAGTAATTTAAGCTCTTTGCTCATTTAATCCTTAACGGTTCTGCTGAGACAAAGATATCGGTCGGTGCTTGTTGTGTTGGTATTTCTTGTGATGTGGATACCTGAGAACTGGATTGATGCTACAGACCTATTTCATGGAAACCCTGAATGACCTTCCAGTAATAATGGCTTTTCAGCATCTGTCAACCTAAACTAGATTTTCATCAGTGACCCACAGGTGAAAGACTGTTCATCTCTGTGCCAATCCATTGAACTATATGCTCCCCCGGAGTCTATTATCTGTATGCTGCACCGGCCTCATATAAAAGAAAGCTTTTTGCATCTATAGAGAGTATCCTTGAATAGAATGACTCAGTGGATGTGTCTTCTGCATGTCCACGTGATTATACCATTGCTAGCATGAAAATAGACAACACTCTGTATTGCTTCACAATTTAATGCTGAATTATTTGACAAACCAGTTTACGAATCCCTCATGATAATGCATGCTATAGGTTCAATTTACAGGAACTCGTTTTGGCCTCTTGAGGATGAATAGTGCAAATGAGATATAGAGGGCTCGGTATCCAAAATGCTTGCATTGAAGCAGAGTCTGCTTATACTTTTCACATGCGCCAGTTTTCAAAGGGCGCTATATGAGGACTTTCACTTGCCATGCATAGAAAATATGTGTGGTCACCTGCATCTGCTTTCTGTGGAAGAGTGTGGGTGTAGGTTTAAAAATGCAATTTATGTCCCCACAACCTAAATACACCCTCAAAAATTCATGCTCTCAATTTATTAAAAGTTGGAAATCATGAACTTTAAGTTGCACTGAGGCTAGGCGGCATCTTCGCAGCCAGTGTACAAGGGGCAAAATGCATTTTACCCATTGAAATCATGTTGAAAATTGCCTTGTAAAGGATAATTTGCTAACAGGGTGCCTAGACTGTCAATGCACATATGTTCTCCTATTTTATAAGGGGAAAACTCTCAAAATATTTGCACTTCCAGTCAAAAATCATTTAAATCAGCTTGTGAAATTATTTAAATGAACCATCATATTCAGTGCTAATTATTTCGGTATATTCATGTTACTACTGTAGCTTCAGACATTTTTTCTTGTGCATATAAAAGACCACTTAGCTTTGTTAAATCAGAGATGGTTCTGCATCAAGGAATCTGCAGTTCTATCAAAATCACAATTTTGGTTCTAATTCTGATTGTACTTTAATGTTGATCCCTTTTGATGCTTGGGGCATAATTTATCTTGAGCACTAAAAATAAGTAAACACAAGGCAACAGCAGGAAAACAAGAGTCACCTCCTGAGAAGAGCTAATTATTATTCATTTAAAGAGCAGCCCAGGAGGAACTTACTTCTTTTCTCATTGTCGGGACCTGCTCGGTTATGCTAATAAATCACTAGGGCAGAGTTACAAGGGGAGGTTAATATAGTGCACAGGAGTTGCAGATTCTCCCAGCAAGAAATTCTTAAAAAGCTCTGCCAAGTGAGCTTAAGAGTGACTCTCCAAAATTCTGCAAAAAAATTAGGCTTATAAATAACCAATTCATATGTCGGAGGTACTGATATTGCATCCTTTATTTATAGATAGTGGAACATTTTACAAGCTCATGCTTGTTTTATTGAGAAACCCATTGTGGCATACCGTCGGGGGCACACTATTGCGAATTATATGAGCAAGTCAGAAACGTGGAAGTTGGAACATGATAGGAATGATAGAGAAGCTGGTCATTAGGCCTGTGGTAGTTCTGATTTTTGTTCCTCGACCATCACGGTAGCTATCTGGATTCCTCCCTCTAGTATGTAGGTCATTAAACTGAATGGGGGAACATCTTGTCAATCATATGTGATATATGCTATCAGCTGCCCTGTAGAAAAGTTTATATAGGATTCACTAAATGTCCCATGGTGCATTGATTGCAGGAACATAGATCTCAGCTCAATATAGAGAATTGATCAGCTACAATTGTGGATGACTGCCTTCATTTTAATCATACTTTTGTTGATCTGATTTGGCGGATTATTGAATACATACCAGAACACTGGAGAGGTGCTGACTGTGAGGCAAGGTTGAACTCTCAGGAACAGTTTGGATCGTCACATTGGATACTGTATACCCTCATGGGTTAAATCAACAAGTCAATTGGAATACTATAGTGTGATTCAATGTATCCCTGTTGGGATTACGTACTATCCCTTTTTAGTTTTGGTAAGCTAGAGGTCCAATCATTTCCTTTGGGGGAGGAGCTTAAGGTTATATAAAAGGACGCCGTGGCCATTTTTTCAAAGCCCAGAAGCTCATAGTTATAGTTATATGAGCAAGTCCTCAACAAGAATGCTATTTCGTCAAACAACTTACCTACATCACAGTTCCATCAACTTTGTTTTAAACCTTGCACTGAATCCACAAAAGTCTGGAAGGATTTTTCTTTACCATCTTTAAAACAGATTGAAAATATAATCAGCACACTTAATACAACAACTTCACCAGCTGACCCATGTCCAGTAGAATGGATTAAAAGTACTAAAAATCATATTAGCTTTCACATTGTAAATTTTGTAAATAATTCTTTAAAACAAGGTTACTTACCACCTATACTAGAGTGCTATAATTCGACCAGTCTATAAAGGGAAATCACTGGACATCACTGACCCTAAGTCATACCGTCCTATTTCGAGTTTACCATTTATCTCAAAAATTATAGAAAAAGTGGTACAAAATCAGCTGCAAGATCACATTGACTCGTATGCCCCTTTGGATATACATCAGCATGGGTTTAAACCTAATCACAATGTGGAAACTCTACTTATTTCTCTCTTTGATAATCTTATAACAGGCCTTGAAAAAATAAGTTATTTCTGTTAATTTTCATTGATGTCGCAGCAGCATTTGATACTGTGTCTCACACAATAATGTTATGTCTACAAGATACTGGCTTATGCAACAATACATTAAAATGGTTTGCCTCTTATTTAACCAATCGTACGCAGTTAGTAAAATATGGTGACAAAAAAATCCTCTCAATTTTCGATTGGACAAGGCATACCTCAAGGTTCAGCTTTATCATCTATTCTCTTTAATATTTATATTCAACCCATATGTCAAATTATTAATCTTCATGAAATTAATTATCATTTATACACTGATGACATTATGGTTTATACTATAATTGACCAAAATACCTTTGATACAACAAAAATTAATAGCTATTTGGCTGATATGAATGATTGGCTTAATAACAACAACTTAAAAATAAATTCTGAAAAAACAGAAGCAATGTTCATATCTAAATGCCAGTCCTTAAAACTACCAATTGAAATTAATTTATTAAATAGAGAAATAAAAATTAAAGATGAAGTAAGATATTTAGGTGTAAAACATTAGATAAATATTTAAATTTAAAATCTCATATAAACAAAATTGCATCAAAAGCATACCATTGTTTAAAGATTATAAGAAGACTAAAACCAATACTAAATACAAATCACGTTTGCACGGTATGTCAGGCAGTCATAACACCCCTACTTGATTTTGGAAACATTGTGTATCAAGGTCTTCCTAAACACTCTATCCACCCTCTCCAATTAGTTCAGAACACCACTGTGCGTATTATAACTGGCTCTACAAAATTTGAACACATAACTCCTGTCCTCAAACAGTTACATTTCCTTCTGGTTATTGCAAGAGCAAAATATGAAAACCTAATGACTATTTTTAAAAATTTTCACCAATCCTCAGCGGATATTCTACAATCTATAATTTCAAAAGACAACAGCATAAGACCAAGGTGATCTCAAAATATCAATACACTTAATACTCCTTTGAACTTCAACAAATCAAAACAAATGACTTCCAAAAGAGCGTTTTCCTTTCTGGCACCAGAGTTATGGAATTCTATTCCTGAAGATTTAAGAACTCAGGAAGACATTAAGGACTTTCGCAAATCTTTAAAGACTTATTTATTTATAGAATCATTTGGTGAAATAACTTAAATTTACCATTATGTATATTTAATTTCACTATGATATAGTATTATAACATTCTGTTTTGTTTTGTATTTATATTGTAATGTATCATTTTTGTTTTCCCTTACCCTCGGTATGTAAGCCTTTGTTGTCTTGTCAACCACTTTGATTGAAGGATAAGGTGGTATACAAAACTGGTTAAATAAATAAATAAGAGACTTAACAAGAGACTAGTGCAACAAATGGACAGTGAGAAACCAGTTTGGCACTATATTTGATCAGATAAATAAATTCTTTTTTAGGAAATATCTTTGCCTGAAGCAGAATTGAGATATATTCATTTGAAACATGACGGTCGTAGGTGGCAGTACATCGATCAGGGGTGGCCCAAGGGGGGTGCGGGGCCATGTGCGGAGACTCGGTGCGGGGCCTCATTTGCATAAGGGGCCTCATTTGCATAAATATTTGCATATTGTTACCATATACTAACTTTTAGTAAACATGCCTCTTAATGAGTGTATGGATAAAGAAAGACTAAAAGATTTCTACATTACTATAATCCAGTGCCAACCACCAGACACATTAGGAACTACTACAAACACTGCCCATTTAGAACCCATAGCAATCCCGCCGTATCCTAACAGCACTACCAGGACTCACAAAGCACCATACCCAACCTATCAAAAGGAAACATGCAAATATTAAACCAATACATTTCAGAGAACAACAATACATGACCTACTGGGGAAAGAGAACAAGTGGCAATGTCAAATAGGAATTACATAAACAGAATACCTCAGCTCAGTTACACATGCAGAACATAGACCATCACCAAACAAGGAATCACAATTTAGAAACAGGAAGACAATAATTAAACTGGGAATCCCAAAAGCCAAACTTGGAATGTACAACACTGTAGAAATAAAACTATACATTAATTTGCTCTTGTACTAAACAAAGCGCAGACGTTAATGATGCACATTTACCAGAGCTGACATATTCCAATTAATAAATTCAAAATAAAGAGAGATTTTTCTACCTTTTGTGCATTTTTTTTCAGCTGCAATTGCTCTAGCCACTTTCTTCTGGTTTCTTTGTGTCTTCTGCTAACTCTCCATCGTCTGCTGTCCATTTGTCCTTTCTTCTCTCTTCTAGTTTTTTCCATTCTCTCTCTACATCTGCTTTAACATACTAATCTTTCTCCTTTTGCTCTTTCCTCATTCCTATTTCATCCACTCAAATTTTACCCCTCCATCCTCAATCCCCACTTACTCTCCCAATACCCGGCCAATTGTAGATTTTTATGCCTCCCACACAAAATATTTTTCCCCTCTCCATTTTACTCTCCCAGCCCCATCCCATTCTAATCCTCCCCCAACATCAGCTCCCTTCTAGTTCCAGCCTCACCCAGCATCCATTCCCTTCTAGTCCCTGCATCAGCCCATTTCCAGTCCTAGCCCCCCATCAGCCCATTTCCAGTCCTAGCAACCCCCCAACCCAATACCAGTCCTAGCCCCCCCATCAACCCACTTCCAGTCCTAACCCCCCATCACCCCATTTTCAGTTTAAGCCCCCCCTATAACCCATTACCAGTCCTAACCCCCCCATCAGCCCACTTCCAGTCCTAACCCCATCAACCCATTTCCAGTCAGCCCACCATAGCCCATTGCCAGTCCTAACCCCCCCATAGCCCATTACCAGACAGCCCCCATCAGCCAACAGCCCATTACCAGTCTTAACCCCCCCATAGCCCATTATCAGTCCTAACCCCTCCCCATCAGCCCATTTCCTGTCCTAGCCCCCCCATAGCCCATTATCAGTCCTAACCCCCCCATAGCCCATTACCAGTCCTAACCCCCATCAGCCCACAGCCCATTACCAGTCCTAACCCCATCTCCAGTCTTAACCCCCCCATCAGCCCATTTTCAGTGCTAACCCCACCCACCTCAAGTCCTAACCCCTCCCCATCAGCCCATTTCCTGTCCTAGCCCCCCATAGCCCATTACCAGTCCTAACCCCCCCAACAGCCCACAGCCCATTACCAGTCCTAACCCCATCAGCCCACCTCCAGTCTTAATCCCCCAGCCCATTTCAAGTACTCGCAACCCCCCAACCCATTACCAGTCCTAGCCCCCCATAACCCACTCCCAGTCCTAATACCCCAGCCCATTTCCAGTCCTAGCAACCCCCCAACCCATTACCAGTACTAGCCCCCCATAGCCCACTCCCAGTCCTAATCCCACCAGCCCATTTCCAGTCCTAATCCCCCATCACCCAATTTTTAGTTTAATCCCCCCCATAGCCCATTACCAGTCCTAACCCCCCATCAACCCACTTCCAGTCCTAATCCCATCAGCCCATATACAGACTTAGCTCCCCCATAGCCCATCACCACTCCTAACCCCCCATAGCCCCCCCATAGCCCATCACCCCTCCAAACCCCCCCAGCCCATCCCCACTCCGAACCCCCCCCAGCCCATCACCACTCCTAACCCCCCCCCCCAGCCCAGCCCAGCCCAGCCTAGCCTAGGGAAACGTTTTTAAAAAGAAAGCTGTCTGCTGCCACTGCCGGGGCCGCCGCGGCAGAATCGAGTGTGCCGCGGGGCCCCCCCTGCCCAGCAGAGCCTGCCCTCCCCTGTATCACCTCTCTTTATAGCTGCAGTCAGTCACACGCGCCGGCTTTCAGAGCGCGAAGGAACTAGTTTCCCTTTCGCGGCTCTGTTAAGCCCGCGGGGGCTGATGGGAACTTCCCATCAGCCCCCACGGGCTTAACAGAGCAGCGAGGGAGAAACTCTCCCCTCGCGCTCTGAAAGCCGGCGCGTGTGACTGACTGCAGCTGTAAAGAGAGGTGATACAGGGGAGGGAAGGCTCTGCTGGGCAGGGGGGGCCCCGCGGCACACTCGATTCTGCCGCGGCGGCCCCGGCAGCGGCAGCAGACAGCTTTTTTTTTTTTTTAATTTTAATTTTAGATCAGAATATTTTTTGCGCGGGGCCCCCTGAAACGCGGGGCCCTGTGCAAAAAACATTCTCGCTCAATGGACGGGCCAGCCCTGACATCGATGTTCCTTTTGCAGGACAATCATTGATGTTTTCTTTTGTACCAGGAAGTATGAACCGTGAATGAACTGGTTTCCAATAATTTTTTAAAGAAAATAATCACTTTAGTTAGATTAAGGCACTTGATCACAAAAAATTTTTTAAAAGGACTTATACGCTAAAAGAAGCGAGCCTATAATAGCAGCTTCAAATGAAAGACTCCGATATATGTATTGGTTATTTATGAGCCTCAATTGTTTGCAGAATTTTGGAGAGTCACTTTTATGGAATTGATAGTTCTGCACTGATCCAATAAGTTTTGGAAGTGAGCTTAAGAGGCAGAAGGCTTGTGAAGAGGGCTGCTGGTGATGGGAATTTACTGTATTAAGGTAGAGAACAAGGCCTGACAGGAGAAATGCTGCGCACAGAATGAATATCGATGGGCTGCAGTGTTCTGCCCAGAAATCTTTGCCAGCCGGGTGGCATGAAGGAGTAGCTGCATGGGCCACACTATAAGCTGGCCGGCAGCAGACAAAATAACTAATGATCTTTCAGGAAGCTCCTTATACAATGCATTTATTTGTTACTGTTTCAAATGTGTTTAGTGCCTCATTCATTCATTTTATATTTACATATATTATGTTTTTTAAGTATCAATTATAAAATCACTTAAATCATTTTTCTATTTCTGCTCATTATTTTGCCATGTCAGTTCATCAGATTAAGTTAGTCAGGTAGTTGGTAAAATCAGCCAGGTGGCATGCCCATTCAGAAGGTCCTGAGGAGAACACTGGGCTGTCTGCTGAAGGAGAAGAAGTTTGTCAAGAAAAGAAGACTATTAGGGGACCTGCCTATAGGCACAGGAATTTGTTTTCTATATCCATACCTTAAGGGGAAACTGACCTCAGTTTCTACTGCCAGGAGCAAGGACCCTGTTTCTGTACATGTTCACAAAGATTGTATAAATATCTATATAGAGAGCGAGGTTTCAAAGTTTCACTTTGGTATATTTCGTATCTAGAGGTATCTAAGCAGTTTACAATTATAAATGCAATAAAACATACAATTAACTTATAACAAAAACAAATAAAGATAAATAAAATAGCATGCAAATCAAGTATAAGCCATAAAATAAAGTAATAAATAAAACATAAAACAAATCAGAAAAGAAAAAAAAGAGGGAGAAGAGAACAAAAGAGAAACCAGAATCTGTCCTTCAGCCCAATCAGGATATAAAAAGACCTGAAATGGTTCAAAGGAAGGTCCCTTAGTCAGCTAGACTTAGGCCTGCAGTATGGGGCTAATTTTATGAACATTTTTTCTTGTATACAGCATGCTTTACATTCAGAAAAGAGTGCTTATAAAATTGCAAGGCTGAATACCCAATATATGTACAGATATCGACAAAATTATGCATAGGCGTTTCTGGGGGCATAATTTGGATGGAGCAAAAGCACAGATGCAATGTATGCATGTAACTTATACAATGCACATGTACCCACTTTCTTGAAAGATTTGTAAATCTTTGTGAAAGAAGTTTGGTGCTATTGTCACTATTGACAGTGTCCTCAGTTTCTCCCCCTTTATATTCACTTTGATGAAAAAATTCTTTTTCAAGCTAAGATTAATCCACTCTATTAGACTCTATCTGGACATAAGATCCATTAAAACCTTATTTATTTTTATTTATTTATTTTATTTACAATTTTTAAACCGCATTTTCCAATGATCAAATGTCGTTTACATTGATCAAAACATTGAATTGTACAGAACAGTACATATTCAATTACATAAAACATTTAACTATGTACAGTAATACAGAATTACAGAAAGAACAATTAACTGGTTACATAGGATGGCAATAGGCAACTATTTACAACTCTGTACAATGACCTTAACGTAAGGGGTTTATACTACATACGGTATTTTAGTTCTAATTTATTTGGGTTGAGCTAATGTTTGCATCTTTTTTGTAGGTTGATAGTAGTAGGATCTTTATCCTCATTTGTGTTTCCGAAGTGTAGGGTGAACAGGTGGGATTTAAGTGTTTTTCGGAATGTGGTGAGGTCATCTACGAAAATTGTTCGAGGGACATCTTGAACAATTTTCAGAAGACTGTGTTCGTGAGAAACTAGCTCAACTTAAAGTAGACAAAGCGATGGGATCGGATGGGATACACCCTAGAATACTGAGGGAACTTGGGGACGTTCTAGCAGCTCCACTGACTGACCTTTTCAATGCCTCGTTGGAGTCGGGAATGGTGCCAAAGGACTGGAGAGAGGCTCATGTGGTGCCTTTACACAAAAGCGGAAGTAAGGATGTGGTTGAAAACTACAGGCCGGTTAGTTTAACTTCGGTGGTGAGTAAATTATTGGAAACGCTGCTGAAAGAGAAAATAGTGAGGTTTCTGGAGTCCAGCGGATTATAGGATCCGAGGCAGCATGGATTCACAAGAGGCAGGTCTTGACAGACAAATCTGATTGATTTCTTTGACTGGGTGACCAGGGAGTTGGACCGAGGGAGAGCTCTAGATGTGGTGTATTTAGATTTCAGTAAAGCCTTTGACACTGTTCCTCACAGGTGACTTATAAACAAACTGAGCACCCTAGGGATGGACCCTAAAGTTACTGCTTGGGTTAGAAATTGGTTGGGTGGGAGGCGACAGAGAGTACAAGTAAATGGAGCTCACTCTGAGGAGAAGGATGTTACCAGTGGTGTGCCCCAGGGATTTGTCCTTGGTCCGATTCTTTTTAACATCTTTGTTAGTGATATAGCGGAAGGGCTGTCGGGTAAGGTTTGCCTCTTTGCAGATGATACCAAAATCTGCAATAGAGTAGACACCCAGGAAGGTGTAGATAACATGAGGAGGGATCTAGCTATGCTTGAAGAATGGTCTTTAATTTGGCAGCTGGGATTTAATGTTAAAAAATGTAAGGTCATGCATTTGGGCTGCAGCAATCCAAGGGAGCATTACAATATAGGAGGTGAAGTACTTTTGTCCACTAAAGAAGAGCGGGACCTAGGCGTGGTTGTGTCTGATGATCTTAAAGTAGCTAAACAGGTAGAAAAGGTGATGGCAAAAGCTAGAAGGATGCTTGGGTGCATACGGAGAGGAATGGCTAGCAGAAAAAAGGAGGTGATAATGCCTCTGTATAAGTCTTTGGTGCGACCTCATTTGGAGTATAGTGTGCAATTCTGGAGACTGCACCTTCAAAAGGATGTGAACAGGATGGAGTCGGTGCAGAGGGTGGCTACTAAAATGATTAGTGGGCTTCATTATAAAGCATATGAGGACAGACTTAAGGATCTTAATATGTACACCTTAGAGGAAAGGCGGGATAGAGGTGATATGATTGAGATGTTTAAATATCTCCGTGGCATAAATGTTCAGGGAGAGAGCCTCTTTCAATTGAAAGCAAGTTCTGCTACGAGGGGACATGGGATGAGGGTGAAGGGAGATAGATTCAGGAGTGATATGCGGAAATATTTCTTTATGGAAAGAGTAGTGGATCCGTGGAATAGTCTCCCAGTGGAGGTGGTAGAGATGAGGACAGTAACTGAATTCAAAAAAGCATGGGACCAACACAGAGGATCTCTAAAGGTAAAATGTGGACTGTTGTAGTTGTTGATATGGAAGGACAGACTAGATAGGCCATGTGGTCTTTTTCTGTCATCATGTTTCTATGTTTATGTTTATGTTTATTGGCTTAATATACCGCTAAACGAAAAAAACATCATAGCGGTTTACATAGTTCAAATCATAGAAACACCATAAGGCAAAGAAAAAAAAAAGGAAAAGAAGTTACAATGGCAGATAGGAAAGCAAACCAGGCAGATTCATACGACAAGACAATAGAGAGGAGAGAGAGAGAAGGAAAAGGGGAAGACAAAAACATGTGGGGGGGGGGTCAGGAAGGGCAAAGGCAATGCAAAATCATGTGAAGGGGTCAGGAAGGTCAAAGGCAAGGGCAAAGAAATGGGTTTTGAGGCTGTTCTTGAAGGTGGTATGTTCCTGGTCAAGCCGGATAGAGGAAGGGAGAGAATTCCATAGGGCAGGGGCAAGGAAAAAGAACGCAGAGGAGAGGGTGGATTGGAGGCGAGCACAAGTGGGTGAGGGAAGATGCAAGCGATTCAGGTGGAGGGAGCGCAGGGAGCGAGCTGGAGTGTGGAAATGGACAAGGTCTGCTAGATACTGAGGGGTGTGAAGAGCGCAGTGAAGGAGCACCAGGATTTTAAAGTGAATGCAGAATTTAATGGGGAGCCAATGGAGACGGATGAGGAGAGGAGTGATGTGATCGCGCAAAGATGCATGAAAGATGAGCCGGGCAGCGGTATTATGAATGCGTTGGAGGCGGTGCAGTTGTGTGGCGGGGAGACCTGCTAGGATAGAGTTACAGAAGTCGATGCGAGATATGACCAGGGACAGAAGGAGGGTAGAGAGAGCCTGTGTAGAGAGAAAAGGCCTGATGGCACGAATCTGACGTAGAAAGTAAAATGAAGTCTTTGAGATGTGTGCGATGTGATCACGAAAAGTCAGGCCGGGGTCAAAGAGGACCCCCAGATAGCGAAAGGAGGAGACTAAGAGAATTGGCGAACCAGAGAAAGAGGGGGAGATCAGAGGGGGGGCACTATCACGGGAGAACCAGATGGCCAGGGTTTTACTGAGATTAAGGTGTAGGCAATGAGTGGTAAGCCAGTTGGCTACGGCTGTGAGACATGTGTTCAGAGGGGAGAGATCGAGGGAAAGGGGGGAGGTATGATAGAGAAGGAGCAGGTCATCAGCATAGTAAAAGGCAGAAATCCCGTGTTTTTGGACCAGTAAAGAGAGAGGTGTGAGAAAGATGTTAAAAAGAAGAGGAGCCAGAACTGAGCCCTGAGGAACACCGCAGAGAAGGGGAGTGGGTTCAGAGACAATCGGAGGAGTAGAAGTGGAGAGAACAGAATAGGACCTGGAGGAGAGAAAAGAGTGGAACCAATGAAGGACTGTGCTACAGAGACCTGCCTCCCGTAGACGGGCTAGAAGAAGGGAGTGGTCAACAAGATCAAAAGCAGCTGACAGATCAAGGGAAACCGCCACCGAGAGATCACCACGGTCGTGGGCAGTGTGGATGTCGTTTAGGAAACCAAGAAGGACAGTTTCGACATTGTGGCCGGGGCAAAAGCCAGATTGGCGGGGATGAAGGAAGTGAGTAGAGTCAAGGAAGGAGGAAAGTTGAGAAAAGACGGCTTTTTCAAGAATTTTAGATAAGAAGGGGAGGTTAGGGACTGGGCGGTAGTGCGTGGGAATCAAAGGGTCGAGTGAGGGCTTCTTAAGGATAGGCCGGACCAAGGCGTGCTTCCAAGATTGGGGGAACACACCTGAGGAGAGACTGGAGTTAATCATGGAAAGGAGTGGAGGGATAAAGGCTAAAGAGGGGGTAAGCAGCCAGGAGGAGGGGATGGGATCCAGAGCACAGGAAGTTTTCTTAGAAGAGGAGATAAGTGCAAAGAGCTCAGGAGAGGTGAGCGGATGGAATGAGTGCCAGACGTGGGATAGTTGGGGGGAGTGAGGGGGAGAACAAGGAGGAAGACTTGAGATGGGGGGAGGGCAGTGAGGCAGAGAGTGTCTAAGAGTGGATATCTTAGTACTAAAGTAGGTTGCTAGCTCGGAGGGAGCAGGTGAGGGGACAGGAGGGGGAGGGGTGGTACGAGATTGAAGGGAAGTAAGAGATTGAAGTACAGAGTAGAGGTGACGTGTCTGGTTAGGGGCGGAGGAGATGGCAGTGGAAAAGTAAGCTTGCTTGGCTTTGTGAACGTGAGATCTGTAGTGAGAGTGCTCAGACTTGAAGTGAGAGAGAGTGGAGGGGGAGGGGGTTTTACGCCACATGCGTTCAGCCCGGCGGAGCTGTGCACAAAGAAGAAAAAGGCCGGAGTGAAACCACGGCTGTGAAGGACGACGGGAAAGAGACTGGGAACGAAGGGGGGCAATGCGGTCCAAGGCAGCAGAGAGAGAGGAGGACCAGGTGTAGGCTTGGGAGGAGGGAGAGTGAAGGGGGAAATTAGACGGAAGTAAATCGGTTGCTGGAGGAAATTGCTGAAGGGTCTCAGTGGTGATACGTCGAGTAAGGGATGCAGGAATGGAAGGAGGAGTGGGAAGGGAGGAGGGAGAGGCCAGGAGGGAACAGGGAGAAGGGAGACAGTGAAAGATAATGCAATAATGATCGGTCCAGGGTAGGGAGAGAGCGCGGAAAGATTGGAGGAGATAAGTTGGGGCTAAGGGGGAGAGAAGCAAATCAAGGGTATATCCGGCGGAGTGAGTTGGGAAGGGGACAAGTTGCTGAAAGGACAAGTCATGGAGAAGAGTGCTAAAGGAGCGGTCTCTGACAGAGATGGGGGGATCAAGGTGCAAATTGAAGTCGCCTGCGATGAGCAGGCGAGGGAAGGCCAATGATAGATCAGTAATAGAAGACGTGAGGGAATCCCAGAGATCAGGGCGTGAGGCTGGAGGGGAGTAGAGAAGGAGGAGGTGCAAGGGGGGGCTAAAGTGAAGTTGAAGAAGCAAAGCTTCTGGGTAGCGTAAGAGGGAGGAGGAGACAGGGGTGAAGGAGATGGAGGAGCGAAGGAGAGCAGCTACACCTCCACCCGTACGACCAATACGAGGGAGTGAGATACCAGAGAAATTGGGGGGCAGACAGCGGGCTAGGAGGGCGTCTTCACCCTCTTTTAGCCACGTTTCAGTAAGCAGAAGGACATCAAGTGATTCGTGGGAGATAAGGTCAGAAATAAGCAGAGTTTTGGAGCGAAGAGAATGGCAGTTGAGAAGACCAAAGCGGAAAGAAGCAGGACTACGAGGCGGGGTGGGAGCCAGAAAATGTGAAGGAGCAGAGGGTAGTGTAGACAAGCAGGGGAGAAGGTTCGTGGGGGAGCGGTAGTAAGAGCTGGGGAGGCGACGCTGCTGAGAGAGGTCAGAACGATTACCCCACAGCACAGGAATAGCAGACATGAGGGGCAACAGAGCACAAACTGCAGGAGATGAAGGTAACACTATGTTTCTATGTTTAGATGCTCAGTGGGGAGTGAAAGTTTCACCCCTGGCATCTATCTGCTATATCCTGTTGAAAATCATCCTTTTGTAACATCAAGCTCTTAAATTTCTAAATTAAGACATAAAGGGGCTTGTTTACAAAGCTGCGGTAGCGGCTTCCGCCCGATATCGGAGCCGCGGCCCCATTGAATTCAATAGGGCCGCGGCTCCGATATCAGGCAGAAACCGATACTGCGGCTTTGTAAACAAGCCCCAAAGTCTTTCTTGAAAAAGAAATAGTAACCACTCCAAGTTGATGCTAATGTCACATCTGATGGGTTCTACTGCATCGCTGTTCTCACCTTTATCCACTATGGGGGTCATTCCAGAACACGAAGAATGGATTTGTATGTGTGGCGGGGATGTTTATGTGCCAAAAATGTCCCTGACCATATTCTGAATCACCGCTGACATGCATGTCCACGGCGCTAGCATGGGGATCTCAGAATGTGGGTGGCAGATGTCGCGGGGCACCCCCTTTGGAGATGTAGTAGATCCTGGTGGGGCCCGGACACAAGAAAGGTGAGGTTTGAGGTTGGCCTATGCTGCAAGGGTCAAGGGTGGTTATTCCTTGTGGCTTCCTTGTAACCAACACTCAAAGAACAAATGCACAGAGTGGAGGAAAAGTTAAAGGCTTTATTTCCCTTTCTTGCACAAAACGGTTCATAAGGATTGGCTATGGTAACAACTGAAATGTCCTTACTTCAGGATACAGAAAAAAAATAAAAGCAAGCAATAAAGTAAAGGCTGTTATCTTCACAGAACATTATGCAAAACAATAAACTTCCTTCACTTAGGTATCTGATAAACTGGGGATAGATTCAACACTCCCTGAGGCACAATATGTACAATCCATTCCATTATCGGATTCTTCCCCCACTGATTCCACTTGCATGGATTCAACCTCAGAAGCCTCTGAATCTGTAGCCTCCAGGTAATTATAATCTGGTTTCTTATATACTTGTTGCACTATGTCTCAATGCCTAGCATTTAGTTTTGGGCGTCGGTCTCTAGGAGTTTTGCAGTACAACGGTCCCTCTCTGATTAGAGGTTCAAAAGCAGGTTCATAAAAAGATTTCCCACTCAAACTTCTCTTCTTAGACAAGCTTTTTTCATACTTTTGCTCACCCGAATGTTTAGGGTAACAGTAATCCTCTTCCCACTGTCTTCCCCCTACTTTAGGCTTCTGAAGGCAATTATCAGTAATAAGAGTTTTACCTTTGAGGCTTCTCTTCCTTCTCTCTAATAAGGCTTGAGGCCTACCTTGGTTTGTCTTCAGCGCAGCAGTGCTCAGGCTCTCCTGTGGTCTTTCCTTAGCCTTCAGACCATAGTGGTAAGGATGTTTCTTTTCTCCAAACACTCTGAAAATGGATGAACCTCTTTATTCCACGGCTGCTGTGGTGACCCTCTGCCAGGTACTCCCTTGCGGTCCCAGTACCTCTCTTGGCTTTTTCTCTGTTCCTTATTCCACTCCAACTCTTGTTGAAATTCCTGCTTTGCTTCCTGCTCAGGACTCTGCTTCTTTCTGCTCTTGCCAGTGCTTTGGCCTTCCTCTTTGCCTTCTGTACTCTGGCTCTGGCTGCTGCTTCTGCTTTGGCTTCTGCTTTGGTCCTTGCTTTTGCTTCGGCCTTGGTCCTTCTTTCTTAAGTCAGACCTGCCTCTGTTCAAAAAGAAGCTGGCTGGGGTTGCGCCCCGCCAGAGGGGCGTGGTTTCTCGGTCTCTCTCTCGACTCTCCTGCTCCCCCTAGATGGATCCTCCCAATATTGCAGGTTATGCCTGCCTTTTTCTGGTTTTAAAACTTTTTCTCTCCCTTCAAGAGGGTCCGCTGCATCACACAGAGGACGGAACTGGGGCATTGTCAGCTACGGAAATGTAGAAAGCGTATTCAGGAAAGGCTCATGTACGTATTAAGTGTTTCCCAGACACGTGCATGTTATTCCTGCTGAAACGTGCTATAAGGCTCTGCAATGTGTCTCATATAGAAGAATGGTTGTGGTAAGTATGTTTTGAACTGGTCTGACTGCAGTCTGGAAAAATACAAGATGCAGTCTTAAGGTACAAGGAGTAGAGGTGAGGGAATGTTGTAAGGTAAAGAAACATTTCTAAATGCCCTTACAGAAATATTAAGAAGAGCAATATGTTTATTCAGGCTATGCATCTATGTGCTGTTTCTGCTAAATGAGCCAATCTGTAGGACCCTAACAATTCCCATATTCCGAAAAATGGGACTGCTGATGCAGGGATAGTATGGGCGTGAGCAGGAAAAGGATTCCTTTTTGGGTAAGAAACTGGGATCATATTTGTAGTCCTGGTACCCCATGCGATTATGTTATCATGGCTGTTATGTATAGGTTCAGGGCACCTTTTGACAAAATCATGTTTTTGTGACAGAAAGTGAGTGCGTGTGTGGGTGTGGCTTGATGGGTGCACAGGGGGATATGGTATGCTCATCTGTAATTCAAAGGGGTCATAAAAGCCTGACCAGTACCTGGACCTTATGGGTGACCACAACATCACCAGGTGCCAGTATGATTGGGCAGTCAAACTCAAAGAGAGTTCACTATAACTAAATGTCAAAACATATCCCCATCAATGATAAGGAACCCTCAGAATAAGGGCAGTCAACAGTGCAGACAGCACTAATGCATGTCTAAATTGCACATTTTGTGGGATCAATGGTATTGCTGTTGAGCATGTATCATTGCTATTTGCACTTCTGAATGCCCTTATTCTGAGGGCCCCTATTATTGGCAGGGATATGTTTTGACATTGAGTCATCATAGTGAACCTATGCTGATTCCTTCTGGATTATTGTACATAGGGTACTCTACTTAGATCAGATATTATTGGCAGTGTGACAGGGCAGTCATACATCTGTTGTGCCTAGCACAGGGAGACATGACTGATGTGGTGCCACCATTACCCAGTCTGTCCCAAGCGGCCTATATTCCTCACCAGGCCAAGATCAATGAGAGCTGTAAGAGTGGTGATGATAGAGGGGTAAAAGGGGCAGTAAGAGGAGACAAGGTTATAGCAGAGAGACTGAATGAATTCTTTGCTTCGGTCTTTACTGAGGAAGATGTAGGGATGTTACCCAAGACTGAAGTGGTATTTAAAGGTGATACTGCAGAGGAATTAAGAGAAATATCGCTACACCGGGAAGATGTTACAACTATTTGATAAACTGAATAGTAGCAAATCACCTGGACCGGATGGTATACATCCAAGAGTGTTGAAAGAACTGAAATATGAGATTGCAGACCTGCTATTAGTAATCTGTGAACCTTCATTAAAATTATCTGTAATACCTGAAGATTGGAGGGTCGCCAATGTAACGCCAATTTTTAAAAAGGGTTCCAGGGGTGATCCGGGAAATTACAGACCGGTGAGCCTGACGTCAGTACCGGGGAAAATGGTAGAAACCATCATAAAGAACAAAATTACACAGCATGTAGATAGTCATAGCCTAATGGGAGGCAGCCAACATGGCTTTAGACAAGGAAGATCTTGTCTTACTAATCTGATATGTTTTTTTGAAGGTGTGAATAAACAGGTAGACAAAGGTGAGTCAGTTGATATAGTGTATCTGGACTTTCAGAAAGCCTTTGACAAGGTCCCTCATCAGAGACTTTTGGCAAAACTAGAAAGTCATGGGATAGGAGGCAGTGTACTATTGTGGATCGGGAACTGGCTAAAAGATAGAAAGCAGAGGGTAGGGCTAAATGGCCAATTTTCCCAATGGAAAAAGGTGAATAGTGGAGTACCCCAGGGATCTGTACTGGGCCCGCTACTTTTTGACATATTCATATATGACCTGGAAAAGGGAATAACTAGTGAGGTTATCAAATTTGCAGACGACACAAAACTGTTTAAAGTTGTTAAAACCCAAGAGGATTGTGGAAAACTGCAGGAGGATCTGGATAAATTGGAAGACTGAGCATCCAAATGGCAGATGAAATTTAATGTGGACAAGTGCAAAGTTATGCATCTAGGAAAGAACAACCCACACTATGGTTACATGATGCAAGGTTCCACATTGGGAACCACCACCCAGGAAAAAGATTTAGGAGTCATCGTGGATAACATGTTAAAACCCTCCGCCCAGTGTGCAGCGGTGGCCAAGAAAGCAAATAGAATGCTAGGTATCATAAGGAAAGGAATGGAAAATAAAACAAAGGATATTATAATGCCTCTGTATCGTTCCATGGTACGACCGCACCTTGAATATTGTGTGAAATTCTGGTCGCCGTATCTTAAAATGGATATAGCATTATTAGAAAAGGTACAGAGAAGAGCCACCAAAATGGTAAAGGGGATGGAAGGCTACTCCTATGAAGAGAGGCTACAAAGGTTAGGGCTCTTCAACCTGGAAAAGAGACGGCTGAGGGGAGATATGATAGAGGTCTATAAATTAATGAATGGAGTGGAACAGGTAAACGTAGATCGATTGTTTACGCTATCAGAATATAGAAAGACTAGGGGACATGTAATGAAGCTACAGGGTAAACTATTTAAGACAAATAAGAGAAAATATTTTTTCACTCAACGTTTAATCAAACTCTGGAATTTGTTACCGGAGGATGTAGTAAGAGCTGTTAGTGTAGCTGGGTTTAAAAAAGGTTTGGACAAGTTCCTGGAGGAAACGTCCATAAACCATTACTAAAAAGGGATCCAGGATATCAATGCTTGACCCAATACAAGCATTGTGGAACCTGTGTCTTTTGGTGATACTGCTAGGTACGTATGACCTAGATTGGCCACTGTTGGAAACAGGATACTGGGCTTGATGGACCTTGGTCTGACCCAGTATGGCATATCTTATGTTCTTATCTGGAGTCTGACTACTTGGTTGTGATGGCCCAGGGATCTCCCCTCCCATGCCCACACAGCCCTGACCAGGGGAGCAGTGCCACAAAGCTGGCTGTGGGAAGGCAGGCAGGGTGCCCCATGGGAAGCTGTTGTATACAGACTGGCATACACCATGTTGGGACAGGTGTAGCTGCTGTGAGAAATGCCAGTTCCCAGATAGTTGGGCCTCAGATGCCATAGCCAGAAAGCTTTACCACAACTACAAGTACTACTGATCAGTTGTATAGCACCACAAGGCATATGCAGCGCTGCACAGACACACATAACAAATAGTCCCTGCTCAGTGGAGCTTACAGTATAGTCGGGACAGCCAGCACAGCAACTGTAGACAGGATACATCCAGGGGGAATGGTCAGGAAACACAAGGGAATGTAGACGGTTCTGATTTAATAGTGGCACCAATGGAGTGAGTGCTCAACCTGGATTTCAGAGGGGCCAGGGATGAAGCCTGATGTACAGACTCAGGTGATTTGTTCCAGGCATAAGGAACTGCAAGATAGAAGGAGTAACATCTGGATTTGGCAGTAGAAGAGAAGGGCACAGATAGAAGCAATCTGACAGAAGAGCGATGTTCACGGGGAGGAATGTAGGGAGAGGTAAGAGGAGAATGGTAGTGCAGATCAGCAGAATGAGTGCATTTATAGGCCAGAGGCATGAAATGGGCATACATTTGTTGCTCAGCAATATTATGCATCCTTTGGGGACCTGCAATGTTAGTTCAGGGTTCTGTGCACTTGGTGAGGGTCCATCCCTAGCAGTTTAAGGCGTGTTTGTAGAGATTACCAGGGCAGGAATCACTGAGGCTGGTCCCTAATGCCATGTACCATGTGATGCAAGGTATATCCTGACATACATGTTCACATTTACTTTCTGGTATACCATATTGGGGTGCACTGGGCTCACCTAGCACTTTTCAGGGCATCAGGGGGTCTGGTATATGGTCTAGGTTACAGCAGCAGTCATTTCTCATTGGTATTTATGTCTAGTGTGCATCAGCAAACTACTGTCTGTGATGAGCAGCTTAGGAGATGCATGTTTTTCCCAAGGGGCTTGGTACATTGTGGGGATGGGTAGGATCCGAAATGTGTAATGTTTCAGAATATGGTGGGTGCGGGGATGTTGAAAATGTTTACCCGTGTCTAAGATGTGGAGCCGACTGAATAGGGCTTGAATGGACCTGCCAAACACATCTGTCACTCTGATTCTGGACCTGCGGGTACATCCAGACCCGTGGATGCGGAATTGGGTTCAAAGGAAGCCCGTTTTCGATTTAGACGTGTCTGCGGACTGGATGTGCACATTATGGAATCGCACTCCACATCTCTTGCCTGTGCGTTTTTTTCTCAGTCTGATGGTCGGTCTTTTCTGAAACTGGAATGGAGCATGCAGTATAACCGGGGAGTACTGTGGACCCTGAGGGGAACGGACGCATCTTATAGGTCAGGGGTGTCAAACTCAAATACACAGTGGGCCAAAATGTAAAACTTGAACAAAGTCGCGGGCCAGCATTGAACAAATGAACCTTTTAATATGGACCCAAACAAGATTTGCTTTAACATTGAATATGAAGCAACACTTATTACCATACAATTATAACTTAATAGTTCAGATATGCAAAAACCAATTTCAATAAAAAAAACATCAATGACATTCATTTATTAAATAAGATTTAAATAATAATAAATAATAATTTTTAAAATAAAATAACAATAATAAATTAATCAACCATTCAAGCCCATGTCTTGGAGTAGCAAGAAAAAGTGCATAAAGAAAACGTTAATTATTGCTCAGTTTGCTGCACACTGATCTAATCTGATGTGCCCCAGCCAGATACCTGGCATCACTACATGTATGATAGTTCAACAATGACTGGGCTCAGACTTTGAGCTGAGGAAATCCTCAGTATCGAGCGAAGGAGTTCATCAGTCAGACGTCTCCTGTGAGATGTTTTGGTCATCTTCATCGAGGAGAAAAGTTGCTCACATAGATAAGTGCTGCCGAACATGGAGAGCATCTGAGCAGCTTGGGTGCGGAGCTGAGGCATTGTGTCATGGATGAACTGTGGAAACTGGGCGGCGCCCACAGCATCATACTTTTACTTCAGCGTGTCATTACACTGGAGTTCAATTAGCTCCATTGGGAGGTTGGTTGGTGCGTTTTCCACATTAACTGCAAAGGGATTACTGAGCAGTTCAAACCTACATTTCTGGACATCACAGTCGGCAACTCGCCGGCTAAACTCAGCGCCGAGTACACTGAGTTTTTCAGCAAACTGTGCGCATGGGAACAAGTTGGTAAAGAACTGCGTTTTCATGGTTTGGCAGCAGGGAAAATGGCCAAGGTTTCCTTGCAGCATCTGATTCTCCCACAGGCACAGTTTAGTTTTAAAAGCCCTCACTGCAGCGTACATGTCTGTGATGATGTGCCCCCGCCCCTGAAGCTGCAGGTTCAGCGCATCGAGATGGCTCGAGATGTCACACAGAAGGCCAGCTCACACAGAAACTTTTTTCTCCCGAAGCTCTGCTGTGTCCTTCCCTTTGCTTTCCAGAAACTGACATATTTCCTCATGCAGCTCAAAACATCTATTCAGTACTTTTCCTCGGCTTAACCATCTCACCTCTGTGTGATACGGCACGTCTGCGTATCCGAACCACACTCCTCCAGAAAGACTTAAACTGGCGGTGATTCAGACCTTTGGCTCTTATAAAGTTAACTACTTGTGTTACTGTGGTCATAACATGTTCCATCTTTAGGGCTTTGCCACACAATGATTCCTGATGTATGATGCAGTGATAAACAGTTAGTTCACCTGCAAAGTTCTCTTCCGCATCTTCTCCCGGACCCTGCCCACCAGTCCACTTGTTTTTACCGCACATCGCTGGTGCACCATCTGTCGTTAATCCCACGAGTTTATCCCACGGCAGCTTTATTTCAGTTACGCATTTGGAAACCTCCTCAAAATTTCCTTTCCTGTGGTTGTGCCATGCATTGATTTGAATCCCAATAGCTCCTCCGTAACACACATATTTGAGTCCACTCCACGGATGAAGACTGACAGCTGAGCAGTATCAGATGCGTCGCTGCTCTCATCCACAGCAAGGGAGAATGCAACGAAATCTTTTCCCCTTTTCCAAAAGCTGGTCATACAGATTGGTGGCAAGATCACATGTGCGATCAGCTACTGTGTTTCTGCTCAGGCTCACGTTTGAAAAGGCTTGCAAAAAACTCTGGGCACACGATGTCACAAACTTTCAACATGCACTTTTTCACAAACTCTCCCTCATTAAAGGGCCGGGCTGATTTTGCGATCTCTGCTGCCACAATATAACTAGCCTTTACAGCAGCCTCACTTTGTGATGTGGCTTTTTTGAACATATTCTGTTGTGAAACCAAACTTCTTTTCATCTCCTCCACTTTCTGGCTCCTTTGAGTCATGTCCAGGTCCTTGTACTTTTCATGGTGTTTTGTCATAGTGTCGTCGAATGTTATACTCCTTAGTTATAGCCACGTTGACTCCACAAATCAGACAAACAGGTCTGTCTTTTACATATGTAAACAAATATTCTGTCTCCCACCTGTCCAGAAAGTTCCTGTTGTCTGCCTTTCTTTTTGCCATTTTTTGGGAAGGGGTTCCACAGCGACAGTTGTAGCTTGAGATCGCTATGACTTCTGTCACACAGGAGAGGGCGTTTCTGGACCTGTCCTGATTGACGCGCCAAAACAACAGCAAGGCATTATGGGATTTGTAGTATTAGCGATGAATGAATGCGCTGTATAATACCAGCGGGCTAGCTCTAGTAGTCATTTGGTATAGCCTCGCGGGCCAAATATAATTACACTACGGGCCAAATTTGGCCCGCGGGCCAGAGTTTGACACCTATGTTATAGGTGCTCCTGCTGTTTTGGGCCTTTTACGATCCTTATTACTACTACTACTACTACTACTACTGAGCATTTGTATAGCGCTACAAGACATACACAGCACTGCACAGACATGTAAGAGACAGTCCCTCCTCATCAGAGCTTACAATCTAGTCAAGACAGACAACACAGTAGGTGTAGACAGGGATACATCTAGGGGAATGGTAAGGAAACACAAGAAGATCATGTGAATCATGATCCGAAAGTGGATTACGCTGATAATTGCTGCTCTCGCCTTTATCTAACTCACCCTCCCTCCCGGAGACGGTGGCTAGCAAGGCTCCGAAAGGGGAGAATCTATTTCAACTTCTTCTGAACTGAAGCGCTTTAAAGAGGGGCCAATCACACTGGAGAAAACGGTGGCCAGAGATAAAAATGCTGATGCGGATCCTGTAATGGTGGAAATTTTACAACCCGAAGACTTGATGTGGACTCAACTTGTAGCAGGGCCCTCTCTCAGTGTCCACTGGGGCTTCCAAAAGCATAAGCTTGCTCAAAGCGGTGTTCTCAGGAGTGACAGGCAGGAGTTTAGCCCTGGAGAATGCAGAATCTGTAAGACGAAACAGCACTTCTAAGGCTGGAAATCGCTTCTAACAAATCCCAGGTCCTGCAAAGAGGAGGGGGGCCTAGCACTCACTGTTTCCAACTCCTCTGCGTATAACATTGGTGTTTGACATGTACACACATGCATATACACCCACTTGTAGCATGTCTGTTGTTTGTGCATGCATTAGCTCCCCTCTTTTCAACTTTATGCCAGTGTTTTGCGCATAGCTCATACTGACACTGAAGTCACGCACTATTGGCGTGCTACCTAAACGCATACATAGCTAATATCGTGTGACTTCAGCACTGGCTTTCTGCATCGGCCCGTAAGTGGTTCAGAGAGCACATGCAATTGAGGAAGAATTTCTGGCGATCATGGTGAGTGTGCAAAATGATTGATGTGTGCGGTGGTGTTAGAAAGGTATATGCATGAGTGGATGTTGTAGAAATGCGAAGGGAAAAGACGGGGAAAATGGAAGGTACAGAGAAGTGACTGGAATATAATTTTGCTGTGTGCTCTGGGGGTAATTTTATAGATTATTTTTCACATGTAAATGCCTTTTATGAAAATTAGTCCAGGGGTTACATATGTAAAAGTATGTGCCATGTCAACATGGTCTGTACTTTGTGATCCATGCGTAGGCATGTTGGGGGGCGTAGTTCGGATGCAACGTGGGCAAAGTTGTGATTTCTGTGCATTATTTCTCAAATATGGATAAATGTTATGCCTGCTGCCATGCAGGCGCAAATGTCCACAGCTTTCAGCAGCTCTTGCCCAAGTACTTTGTATAGATAAATAGGCATCTATATATTTTTATAAATAGGCGGCTACTTGGCCTTCAGACATAGACAGTTCTATACCGTCACAAACTGTTTAAGCAGAAATGTAAACTGTAACATATTTCAGTATATGTTAACGATAGCAAATGACTGAAATGTTCATGGTTGTTTCTTGGACTATATTTAGTTTACCCTGTCATCTCACAATAAAAATAATTCTAAAAAAGAGGATGATGGCCTGATGCATACTGTAGTGAAGCTGTTAACATAGGACTTGCCGAATAATAAGTGCATGCCTGAAACTCCCATGGTAAAGGGGCTTAATTGGGTTTAATGAGATGTGCGGGGGCCTCGTAGCAGCACTTTCCAAAAGCAAGTTACTATTATTTTGATTTGCTAATGGAAGCAGATGAATTTTTGCTGAAAAGTTTTCTGAGGCCAGAAAAGTGAAAGCCTGTTAATGCAACAAACTATAAAAATATAAGCAAAAATATTAAAAAAGTTAAGGGACATAAAGGAATAAAGGCATAAGATATAGTAGTAGAGCCAAGAAATATTTGTATTTTGAGATCAACCATTGCACTAATAGTTCTATAAATGTGTAATGATGTGATGAGCCCAGAGACAATTATTAGATACATTTCTTAGTTGCTGTGTGTGCTTTTCCATATTGTACATTTTCCCCTTGATGTCTGTTCACTGGCTTTATTTATCAGTGTCCTTTTTGACCTCTAAGGTGGTTACATCTTTTCTTCCCCTGGGAAAGAGTACTGACATGACTGACCAAGCTCTGAAGTCCTCGGAGCCATGTTAGCAGTGTCAGAGATCACAGATTCTACTGAACCTCAGCTGAGAAATTTCAGAGAACAAAGATTTATTAACGAATGTATGTCCCAGGAAAGCAGGATGCAAATATAAAACTTCTATATACAGCTTGAGAACACGACTACAAATATCAGTGTTTATTAAAAGTCTTCAGCCGTAAGAAGGGTTGGCAGAAATGTTTATTTTTTTGTCCTCCTTTTTATTTCTGAGAAATATTGATGTTAGCTGTTAGGTCATGTTATGCCATAGGTCAACCTTTTCTGCTCGCTATTTCCACAATTAGAATCACTATTCTGTATTCTGCTATGTATCCAGGCCATACTGCGGCCTTCTCTGTTTTGTATGATTTCCAAAAGAAACAATTCAAAAGCAGATATCACTGTATAATTTGGGGCCTATATGGAGGTATTTTTTAAACTGAGCACAGGCATAAAATGCTGTGTAGATACTTTTCCCTGTGCGGGCAATGGCAAATATTCAAAACAAAAGTTAGCATGAACTTCCGTTTTGAAAATTACGTCAGGAAATTTAATGC
Organism: Ichthyophis bannanicus; assembly: GCA_033557465.1. NCBI lineage: Eukaryota > Metazoa > Chordata > Amphibia > Gymnophiona > Ichthyophiidae > Ichthyophis > Ichthyophis bannanicus. The sequence continues at coordinate 1,112,770,996 of CM066033.1, read as the reverse complement.
ATTTTTTCACCTGCTTTTGACCATGCCCAAATTTGTGGGGTTACTTTACGTTCGTCCGTATGTATTTTCTAAAGAATATGCATAAACGCTAACCCCCCTTGAACCCTGTCTCCAGGAGTGCTTCCTCTCAGTCCAGGTAAAGTTGCTCGTATTTTAAAGGACTGATGCATGGGACTGGGGACTTAAAAGCACACTGTAGGCAGTTGGTATTCTGTAAGCACGCACTTAAGTTCTGTAATGCATACTTTCAGTTTGGGTGTGCAGAGGGGCGGAGCCTAAATTTGCTTCTGTAAGTTATAAAATATTATAACTTATGCACGTTTCTGAACAATCTAGGTGTGAGCATTTGTGCCTGCTCTTGAGCAGGTGTAATTGTCCTGACTAGAGTGAGGTATGATCGCTGCAGTTTTCTGAGAAAAGTGAAAATCATGATGCTAGCCACAGAAGCCCTAGAGAACAAGAGTGAGGTATGTCTTTACACCTCTCACCTCTATTTTATAAAGCAAAGTATGCACGTAATTTACTTTATAAAATAGGTCCAAATATGTGAGTTAACTGTACTGGAGTGTATAAATTTATCCTCAAATTAAGCTCTGCTTACACTCTGCCCCCTTGTCTATCCAAACTGAAAGCATGCGTGATAGGGCTTGTGTGCGTGTTTACAAAATAGTGTCCACCTAAAGCATGCATGGTAAATGCCCATTCACATGTGTAAGTCCTTCAAAATGATGACTTACGTGTGCAACTTTCTATGTGTCTCTTATAAATTCAACCCCATATAGGCTGCATGCACACAAGTTTATTGCATATCAGGAAGGCAATTTTATAAAAGTTTATTTCAGCAAATAATGCACTGCTTTACCCACAGAAATGGCTTTTAAAATTGTCCTTGGCAAGGATGATTTTATAATAGGCTGCCTAAGTTGTTTGCCAGGTTCGCATATAAGTTATACCTATTTTCTAGGGGAAAGTTTGCATGGGATTTAGTGTTGACCTGCATTAACAGCTACTGCAAACTAAAAACGCCTAAAGAGCAGGAGTTAAGTGAATCTGCACTGCCAGCTGGCAGTTAGCATGACCTGGTCCAAAAAATATATAAATTATGATCAGCCGATGAGCATCCCAAACTCCGCACCCCTCCTGAACTGCATCAGCATCATCTCCCCAGGTACCTGTCTCCCCCATCAGCATAGCATCAGCCCCTACCTAATTCCCTCCCCAATCAGTATTACTCCCTCTTTCTACCTTTCAAAGAGCATCATCCAATCTTCCCCCTGCCCCCGATTCCCCCCACCCCAACACCTGCCAGGAGTTTCCCCAATGCACAACTCTGACCCCTAGCGGTAGTCTCACAGTACTACAAATAGGAGGTCAAAGTGCTAAATAAGAGAGAGAAGCTCTTGTGGGGTAGAGGTTGATGCTGATGCAGATCAGGAAGGGTGGTGGATCATGGTCATGCATCAGGTTTCTTAAGGCAGGAGCCTGTAGTAATTGCTTTGGAAGACAGCACATATACACTTACTGCCTTATGTGCCGATGCATCTACAATGTGCTGTCTGCTCTGTACGGTAAATGCAGGGCAGATGCTGGGCAGGTCCTCAGCGTTTACCACACTCTAACTTTTGTATCTAATATGCAGTAAGTGCAAAATCTTACTGCACTTTAGTAAACAGGCTCCTGTGTTTTTGCTTCTGTGCATGCCTTGTCCCTGGTTCGCACTTTGTACTGTGACCAGTTTCTTCTGCTGTTTACTGAGACGTGTCCAAGGGTTAAAGAGGCTTGGGATGGTTTCATTTCGAACGTCCCAATGCTACGAGCATACATCATGCAGCACCATTACGATGCATTTTCCTCCAGTTCCATTTCAGGCCATGCCGGCTCATATCGGAAATTATCCAGGTTTTGACATTTTTTTATTGGATGCTGAACATGTATACAGTCGATATTTGCAGATATTTACCCAGGGATGTCCAAGGAATTCTTTTGTGTAAGAACAGGAAAAGAAAGTAGATTGCAATTGCTTTCAAAGCTGTTGCAATTCCCTCCCAGGAAATAGTGAATCTCTACCAGCCAGCAGTTAGCCTTTGGAAGCCAAGACAGTACCAGTCATAGTGCAGTTCAAGTGAGAAATAAGGTAAAAAGGAATCAGATGAGTAAAAAATATTCTGACAACAGCTTGTAGTGTTATCCAGAATGTTCATTTTTCAGTAAAGCTATGATAAAGATAGCACATTATTTATACACACAAGCACATTAATTCACCATTTGTGAATAAGACATCTGTTATCTGTAGCCTCAAAGAGAAGCTGAAGACAAAGGATTTAGTTGGAGAGAGACAGAAGTTTCGCAAGATATTCTGCATAGACCTGAATAAAAACATAGAGAGGAAATCCCTTAAACACAAAGGACCAGATGTACAGAGACATTTTCAGACAGCAGGCGAACTCCTTCCCTCCATCTAGCCCCACATTTTCTGAATATATTAACCATATGTCGTTGTCGCTCTCTGGAAAACTGTTGCAGAAGTAAGTTTTGCATTCGGTATTTTCAGGACACTAAACTGCGCTAACCATTATAATGGGCTATGCTGTGTGCTGTATGCCAAACTAAAAATCCCATACTAACCGGTTAGCGTGTGATTGGGTGGGGACTGGGCAGATTAGGGGAGGGGCATGGGTGGTAGCGCTGCATCACAGTTAGCGTGTCCATTATGGTTTATTCTGCTTACTATACTGCCTTTTCCCGGGGGTGCACTAACTGCAAATGTTATCATTGGTGCAGATGCACTTAACGCCACTTCAGCAGTGCCATTATGTGTTATCCACATGCCAGATTGCAGAGTGTCATGCATTAGGAAGGCATCAACAGCAGCAGGGGTACGAATGCACACAGCCTCTGAAGTAGGCATGGTCCTCTATGCTAGTTTTAGTAAAGGTGCCCCTTTGAAAACTGACAGGGAAACTGGCAAAATCTGCCTGCCTACATTCAGAAAAAGGTTGGAAACGTGGCTATTTCCTAAACTAATTTCATAGACTCACTGGGTTAGTGCAGTATTCTTGTTGATTTGTAAATTTTATTTTGTAGGATTGTGTGTTTGATTTTCAATTGTTCCTCACTTCGAGATGTTTATTAGGCATGTACAATCAAATACAAGACTAAACTAAACTAACTTCATGTGGGAGCTTTCAGATAAGTGACAAAACAAACCATGGCAGATGTACAATAATAAGTCTTTATTAAAGTTTTGATATTTCCACCATACACAGCTGTGTTTCGGCACCAGCCTTTTTCAGGGGTATAGGAAACTCACTTGGTTTGCAGCTTGTTGTGCTGTGAGGGCTTGCATGCATCAGTGATGCTGAGAGCTAAACTATCGGTAGTTTAACTACTGGCAGGGTCTCCCAAGATGGACAGGTCTCAGCTGAGGTGCCAGACCAAGACAAACCACCCATCTGGGCAGCAGCAGAATGGGACAGTGTTGACGGCAGAGGATCACATTTTTTGACAACGGCAACAACAACAAACTTAAACTGCGCGGAAGAAAGGCCCGGCAATCTACTTCTGTATCTTGCCATGAAAACCCAATGGATAGTTACAACAAAACAAATTGTGCTATGGTGCTGGAAGATGAGACCCCCAGGTTGGAAGGCACTCAACTAGCTACTGGGGAAGAGCTGAAGACTTTTCAGAGTAAAGCCAGCATTTATGATGTGGATGGATCAAAGCCCTCGGGAAGTCTGACTGCTGATGTAGCTGCGCATGAAATGAGAGAAGCTGTAAAGATGTCTTACACATTGGAACAAGGAATGTACGAAGCATGAACCAAGGGAAGTTGGAGGTGGTCAAGAATGAAATGGAACGTGTACAACTTGATCTGTTGGGTGTCAGCGAAGTGAAATGGACTGGCATCGGGCACTTTGCATCAGATGATCACATGGTCTACTATGCTGGAAATGAAAGACAAAGAAGAAATGGTGTTGCATTTATAATAAAGAAGAAACTTGCAAGAACTGTAATGAAATACAATGCAGTCAGCGAACGCTTAATCTTTATTCGTCTACGAGGATTGCCTATCAACACAACTCTAATTCAAGTATATGCCCCAACAACAGCTGCAGAAGAGAATGAAATTGAAGAGTTCTATGAACAAGTACAAGCTGAAATTGACAGAACATGCAAATAGGATATCCTGATAGTCATGGGTGACTGGAACGCAAATGTTGGCAACAAAGAAGAAGGTAAAGTAGTTGGAAAATATGGACTTGGCAACAGAAATGAAGCTGGAGAAAGACTGATAGAATTCTGCAAGACCAATGATCTATTAATCTCAAACACCTTCTTCCAGCAATACAAGCGGCGACTGTACACATGGACTTCACCCAATGGATTGTATAAAAATCAAATTGACTACATCTGTGGAAGTCAATGATGGAAAAGCTCTGTAACATCAACAAAGACAAAACCTGGAGCTGACTATGGTATAGATCATCAACTACTAGTATGCAAACTCAAGCTAAAGTTGAAAAAGAGCAAACCACTCATGAATGCAGCAAAATATGACCTTGAGAATATACCACTGGAATTTAAAGACTGCCTGCAAAATTGATTTGCTGCTTTAGATACAAATGACAGAGCTCCGGAAGAGTTATGGAATGACATCAAGAAGGTTGTTTTGGAAGAAAGCGAGAAGTCTCTACAAAAGGTGAAAAAGCAAAAATGGCCAAAATGGATGACGGAAGAAACTCTGAAAATTGCCCAGAAACGCAGAGAAGCTAAAGCCAGAGGAGAAAGAAAGACAATCGCAGAACTCAACAGAGATTTCCAACGTGCAGCAAGACAGGACAAGGAAAAGTACTCCAATGACATTTGCAAGGAAATAGAAGCAGAAACTATTAGAGGAAGAACAAGATCGGCTTTCCTAAAGCTACGAGAGTTAAAGAAAAAGTTCCAGCCTCGAATTGGAATGTTACAAGATGCTCAAGGTTCTATGTTGAATGATGCCGAGAAGATCAAGAAAAGGTGGAAGGAATATACAGAGTTTTTATATGATAAAGATCAAGTGGACCAACAGCTGTTTCAACCTGTACCTTATGATCGGGAACCATTGGTGATGAAAGAAGAAGTTGAAGCAGCATTGAAAGCCTTATCAAAGAACAAAGCACCAGGGATTGATAGCATTCCCATAGAAGTATTGCAGCAATCTGATGCAGCTGTTACCGTACTCACAAGGCTCTGCCAAGAAATATGGAAGACAACATCATGGCCAATTGACTGGAAAAGATCTGTGTTTATACCAATACTAAAGAAAGGTGATCCAACTGACTGTGGAAATTATCGCACAATCGCTCTGATCCCACATGCCAGCAAGATTCTACTGAAGATTATTCAAAAGAGACTACAACCATACCTGGAACAAGAACTATCTGAAGTGCAAGCAGGGTTCAGGAAAGGGCGAGGAATGAGAGACATCATTGCAGATGTGAGATGGATCCTTGAAAAGACTAAAGAATACCAAAAGGATATCTATTTGTGCTTTATCGACTATAGCAAGGCTTTTGACTGTGTAAACCATGAGAAACTCTGGGCCACATTAAGAAGCATGGGTATACCAGAACACCTGATCGTTCTCTTGCGCAATCTGTACATTGATCAAGAAGCAACAGTTCGAACGGAACAAGGAGAAACAGAATGGTTTAAAATAAGCAAAGGTGTAAGACAAGGCTGCATACTTTCCCCCTACCTGTTTAATTTATATGCAGAACAAATCATCAGAGAAGCAGGATTGTATGAAGACAACAGAGGTGTGAAGATTGGTGGAAGACTCATCAACAACCTTCGCTATGCTGATGATACCACATTACTGGTTGAAAGTGAAGATGATCTGAAACATTTGCTTTCTCACAATCAAAGAACATAGTCTCAAAATGGGCCTGCACCTTAATGTAAAGAAGATAAAGATCATGACAACTGGCATAATCAACAGGTTCATCGTTGAAGGAGAAGAAATTGAAATTGTGAACAACTTTAACCTACTTGGATCAAATATCAATAAAGAAGCAACAAGCAGTCAAGAAATCAGACGATACATTGCTCTTGGCAGAATGGCTATGAAAGACCTAGATAAGATTCTCAAGAGCAGAGATGTCTCTCTCCATACAAAGATTCGACTTGTTCAAGCCATGGTATTTTCAATAACATCATATGGATGTGAAAGCTGGACAGTGAAAAAGACAGATAGGAAGAAAATTGATGCCTTTGAATTATGGTGCTGGCGGCGAATACTGTGTATACCATGGACTGCCCGAAGAACAAACCAGTCGGTACTAGAAGAGATCAAACCTAAGCTTTCTTTAGAAGCTCAGATGACAAGACTTTGACTTTCATACTTTGGACACATCATGCGAAGAGAGAGATCATTACGTAGAGAAAGACATTATGCTTGGCAAGATAGAAGGTCAACGCAAAAGAGGAAGGCCGGCAATGAGATGGATCGATACAATAACAGCAGCTACGGGTACCAGTCTGTCAACAATGAGCCACCTGACTGAAGACCGAACACAATTTAGGATAGCTATCCAGAGGGTCGCCATGAGTTGACTCCGACTCGATGGCACTTAACAACGACAACAGGAAACTCAAATAAAAAAACAATACAAAAAGGGAAAAAATCCACACATAAATATTAATTGTATAAAAACTCAAGATTAGTTCATAAACAAACATAATTATGAAATGGTACCAATTAAAATATGAGATGAGCAAAACTATATAAAAAGGACAATATGATTAGTACACAATGCGTTACCCTAAAAAGGGAAAAATTGTGTCTCAGATATTGTTAAAACGCATAATACTGTACATACCACAGTCAATAAAATACTGAAATGGAAAACATGACACCATAAATAAAACTAAGAAAATAGATATCACATGTATAAAATAGTCTTCTAAGAGATGGTGAATACAATTGGACAATGAAAGTAGTAAATTATATAATATATATGCCAAAATATAGTGGATATCTGAGTGCTAGGAGTCATGGAGGAGTACTGTGCTTCAACTGGCGAAAGGATATCATTCTGAATTACAATAGTATATGTCTTGGGAGCAGTGGGAAGGGATAAACCAATCAACCATAACTTCATAAAGACATTGGTGGACAGTAGATGATTAAGGGGACTTCCTCTAAGCTTTCAAACCATGTAGTTCTGAGCCTGCTGTCTCCAATAGGACAGTCAGCACGCACATCAGAAGGTGTCTGGGGAACAGAAAAATGAAACAGTAAAAAAGGAGACCAGAGGGAGGGTGCTAAAACTGGAGAATAAACCCAAAACATATTATTACAGGACACAGAAAGCCACATTTGTGAATGATCATGGGTGATAGCACTGAAACTACTGGCTAAATATGAAGGATTGCAACAGTGTCCTGCAGGACTGGAGAGATATACTGAATGGAGAGAGGAGAAAATTACTTAGAATTAAAACGGAATGCATTACCTGGGTCAGGCTGTGGGGAATGTCCCCCTTCCCCATCTGCGCCCCCTGCAGTGACATAATAACACATGGAATAACTTTCCCACACATTTAACAAGCCCTGGACATACAGAGCCAACATTAGAATCGGCCCTGTATGTACAGGGCCAGCGACTGCCCACCGCCCGCCCAAAGTCCGCCCCAAGCTGCCCCTTACCCGCCCCCATCTAATTTCCCCACACAACCGGCGGGGAAGATAGACGCGTTAGGGGAAGGCACAGAATTGGGCCCCTAGGAAAGAACAATCCAAACTACAGTTACAGGATGCAAGGCTCCACATTAGGAACCACCACCCAAGCAAAGGATTTAGGCATCATCATGGATAATACATTGAAACCCTCCACCCAGTGTGCAGGGCAGCCAGGAAAGCAAATAAAATGCCAGGGATCATAAGGAAAGGAATGGAGAATAAACCAAGAATATTATAATGCCTCTGTATCGTTCCATGGTATGGCTATACCTTGCATATTGTGTGCAGTTCTGGTGGTCATATCTTAAAAAGGATATGGCAGAATTAGAAAAGGTACAGGGAAGAGCCACCAAAATGGTAAAGGGGATGGAAGTATATCCCTATGAGGAAAGGCCAGACTCCAGCATGAAAGCTCCAGAGACTGAATGAGCATCACCTAGTGTGTCTCAAAAGCAATACCAAACAAATGGGTTTTCAATTGAGCCTTAAAGATCTTATAAGAAGCCTTGAGCCAGAGCTGCGCTGGTAGTGCATTTCATAAAATTTGAGATAGAATGAAGTGAAATAGGAATATGCGATGGGAAGGAAACAATGAGGAAAAGAAATGCTATTCTAGTGTGCATTATTATATTTTCACTAACAGTTTTGTTTTTTCACTGTAGGTGGTTTGCGCTAATGGAGATTCATATGGTAGTTGCATTAATACTTTACAATTTTGATCTTACACTTTTGGATCCAGTACCAGATCAGGTAAAAGATATAAGTAATGCTTCTAAAATATTTGATTAGAGACTTATGTATTAAATGTTAATTGCTTGTTAAGCAGTTCAGTGTGCACTATAAAATAACATGCTGTGGATGAAAGCCTGTGGGGAACTTAACAGCAGGGGGGGGGGGGTTAAGGAGGATAACCACTTTAATCTCCCTGTAAAGGTAAAGGGCTGGCCAAAACAAGCACTTGAAAAATCTAGATGTGCCAGGAAGCACTGTAAATCCTGACATGGAAAATTGCAGTCATAGAAACATGATGACAGAAAAAGACCACATGGCCTATCTAGTCTGTCCTTCCATATCCACAACTTCAACAGTCCACTTTTTACCTTTAGAGATCCTCTGTGTTGGTCCCATGCTTTTTTGAATTCAGTTACTGTCCTCATCTCTACCACCTCCACTGGGAGACTATTCCATGGATCCACTACTCTTTCCGTAAAGAAATATTTCCGCATATCACTCCTGAATCTATCTCCCTTCACCCTCATCCCATGTCCCCTCATAGCAGAACTTGCCTTCAATTGAAAGAGGCTCTCTCCCTGAACATTTATGCCACGGAGGTATTTAAACATCTCAATCATATCACCTCTATCCCGCCTTTCCTCTAAGGTGTACATATTAAGATCCTTAAGTCTGTCCTCATATGCTTTATAATGAAGCCCACCCTCTGCACCGACTCCATCCTGTTCACATCCTTTTGAAGGTGCGGTCTCCAGAATTGCACACTATACTCCAAATGAGGTCGCACCAAAGACTTATACAGAGGCATTATCACCTCCTTTTTTCTGCTAGCCATTCCTCTCCGTATGCACCCAAGCATCCTTCTAGCTTTTGCCATCACCTTTTCTACCTGTTTAGCTACTTTAAGATCATCAGACACAACCACGCCTAGGTCCCGCTCTTCTTTAGTGGACAAAAGTACTTCACCTCCTATACTGTATTGCTCCCTTGGATTGCTGCAGCCCAAATGCATGACCTTACATTTTTTAATATTAAATCCCAGCTGCCAAATTCTAGACCATTCTTCAAGCTTAGCTAGATCCCTCCTCATGTTTATTTTTATTTTATTTATTTAGACAGTTTTGTATACCGCCTTATCCTTCAATCAAAGCGGTCACAACACAATTGGGGGATACATTTAACACATGGGGATATGAGACACATACACTAATACTTACAGGGAACATGGGCAATGGAGGGTTAAGTGGCTTGCCCAAGACCACAAGGAGCATCTGTGGGACTAGAAACCCCAATCCTTCTGGCCCAAGGTTGCTGTCCTCTAGTGGGATTTGAACCTCCGACCTTCCGGCCTGAAGTACCTTGCCCCAACCACTAGGCTACTCCTCCCTTATCACCCTTCCTGGGTGTCTACTCTCTTGCAGATTTTGGTATCATCAGCAAAGAGGCAAACCTTACCCGACAGCCCTTCTGCTATATCACTAACAAAGATGTTAAAAAGAATCGGACCAAGGACAGATCCCTGGGGCACACCACTGGTAACATCCTTCGCCTCAGAGTGAGCTCCATTAACTTGTACTCTTTGTCGCCTCCCACCCAACCAATTTCTAACCCAAGCAGTAACTTTAGGGTCCATTCCTAGGGTGCTCAGTTTGTTTATAAGTTGCCTGTGAGGAACAGTGTCAAAGGCTTTACTGAAATCTAAATACACCACATCTAGAGCTCTCCCTCGGTCCAACTCCCTGGTCACCCAGTCAAAGAAATCAATCAGATTTGTCTGTCAAGACCTGCCTCTGGTGAATCCATGCTGCCTCGGATCCTGTAATCCGCTGGACTCCAGAAACCTCACTATTTTCTCTTTCAGCAGCGTTTCCAATAATTTACTCACCACCGAAGTTAAACTAACTGGCCTGTAGTTTTCAACCACATCCTTACTTCCGCTTTTGTGTAAAGGCACCACATGAGCCTCTCTCCAGTCCTTTGGCACCACTCCCGACTCCAACGAGGCATTGAAAAGGTCAGTCAGTGGAGTTGCTAGAACGTCCCCACGTTCCCTCAGTATTCTAGGGTGTATCCCATCCGGTCCCATCGCTTTGTCTACTTTAAGTTGAGCTAGTTTCTCACGAACACAGTCTTCTGAAAATTGTTCAAGATGTCCCTCGCTTCTGTTCCTATTTGTGGGTGTTTTCTGAGGTCCTGCTCCTGGTTCTTCATCTGTGAACACAGAACAAAAATATTTGTTAAGCAATTCCGCTTTATCCTTATCAGCTTCTACATATTCCCCCCCTACACCCTTGAGTCTGACAATACCACTTTTGCCCTTCCTCTTTTCACTAATATATCTGAAAAATGTTTTATCCCCCCATTTTATTGCATTGGCTATTTCCTCCTTTTGAATCTTTGCCTTCTTGACTACTTTGCTAGCTTCTCTAAGTTTTTCCAAATACAGATGCCTGTCTTCCTCTCTCTGTGATCTCTTGTATTTCATGAAGGCTTCTCTCTTTTTCTTCACTTTTTCAGCTACTTCCTTAGAAAACCATAGCGGTCTCCTTTTCCTTTTGCCTTTATTTACTATTTTAACAAAAAGGTTGGTTGCCCTTAAAATATCCCCTTTCAGTTTTGCCCACTGTTTTTCTACATCCCCCAGCTGTTCCCATCCCACTAACGACTCCCTGAGGTATTGGCCCATCTTCGCAAAGTTAGTCTTCCTAAAGTCTAAGATCCTCACCTTGGAATGGATTCTAACAGCCCTAGTCCTAATACTGAACCACACCATCTGGTGATCACTGGATGCAAAATGATCTCCCACTACAACATCAGAAACACTTTCACCATTGGTAAGCACCAAGTCCAGTATGGTCCCTTCACGTGTGGGATCTGTTACCAATTGCCTGAATAGTTCTCCCTGTAGAGAATCCAGGATCTCCTTACTTCTAGATGATACTGCAGCAGGAATGTGCCAATCAACATCTGGCATATTGAAATCTCCTATCAGTAGCACTTCCCCTTTCCTAGCAATGCTGCGTATGTCTTCAATTAACTCTCTGTCCACCTCTTCCTCTTGTGAGGGAGGTCTGTATATCACACCAATACAAATAGATTTCTCTTTCCCTCTTTCTAGTTTAACCCACAATGCCTCCTCTCTCCCTTTTAAGCTCTGTAATTCCAAAGCTTTAATAGTAGTTTTTACATATAGTGCCACTCCTCCTCCCCTTCTTCCTACCCTGTCCTTTCTGAATAAAGTATAGCCAGGTGTAGTTACATCCCAGTCATGGTTTTCTGTGAACCATGTTTCTGTAACTGCCTCTAAATCCAAGTCAGCCTCTCCCACCAAAGCTTCAACATCAGGGATCTTATTTCCCATGCTACGGGCATTTATACACACTGCTTTCCATATGTTACCCCTGTTACCCATTTTCATAAAGGTATTTAATGTATCACCTACCTGGGGGCTTTCACTTACCTGGGGGCTTTCTTCACCTATCCACAACGAATCTAGTCATGCACGTGCATCCCCTTTACGAAATGGAGAATACACATGTAGATTTTTGATCTGTCCTGGCCACTTCCCAACCACACCCCAACATACCCCCTTGAAACGTCTACGTAGTATGGACTTCCACATGTAAATTCAGCCTGTTCTAAAATCTCCATTTGCATATGGATGCCATTTCCACGTGTCAATACGTGATCTTATGCATGGAAATTACGAATCAGCCTTTTAAAATAACCTCCTTAGGGGGGTCATTCTGAGGCACGAATAGCTGGGATGGCCCTGCCGGTTGTGCGGGGAAGTTATATGGGGGTGGGGAAGGGGCAGCACGGGGGTGAGGAAGGGGCGGGCAGGGGGTGGTCGCTGGCCCTGGATATACAGGGCCAATTCTAATGTCGGTCCTGTACGTCCAGGGCTGGCAAAATGCCTGGGGAAGTTATTCCACGCCCAGGGTGGAATAACTTCCCTGGACATTTCAATTTTAATGCTCCGGGGGGGCGGAAGGGGCTGGGAGGGGCAGTGTTAATTCCCCGTAGCCTGACCCTGGCCTTAGGAAGCTTGATCGGGGGTCGGGCTGCGGGGAATTAATATTTTGGGCAGGCAGCCAGCATGTCAGCTTTTAAATGGAGCCACAGTGCCATGGCACCACGGCTCCATTTAAAAGCCCTGGCTGAATTAGCTGGGCAGTGCCTGCACGTGCAGGCCAGGACTGAATTGCAATCCCGGCCTGCACATACAAGCTTGTTCACGATTCTGATCCCGCGAAGCTAGACGTTAGAATTGCGATCTCCTTTGTACGTCTGGGGGATCAGAATCAGGCCCTTAGTGTACACAAAACTGATATAACATGCATTCAGCTATGAATTAAAGTGTGTACAGTTTTGCGTGTGTTAAAAATTTTATATTAATATTATTGTGTGAAACAAAACAAATCAACAAATCAGGAGAATAAAAACATATTTTACCAAAAGGAACTAGAAGTGTTTTGCCTGTGCACATCCCTAAGGCATACTATTGAATAGTATTCAGCCATGTACAAGTGATGACACTGTAAACGTTTACCCTTAAGCTATCACATAACTTCCCACACTTGCCTTTGGAAAATAAAAAAAAGTAACAAACATCTACTTCCTGATAAATTCCTACATCAATCCACATTGAAAATATCTTTCTGAGTAAAGGCTTAATACATGACAGCTGCTGTTCGAGTACTGTCATTATATGCCACTGTGTAACAGGCACAAGGATTTTCCTGTCACTAACTTGTTCCCCTGTAGGTTGACATAATTACATATCACCTCTCCTAGTACAGCTACATGGGCTACCAATAAACAATCGACTCAAATACAAAGCCCTTCTGTTGTCATTTAAAATCCTTCACCATCTCTCTGCATCCTCCCTGGAAGACGTCTTGCATTGGACGCCCAACACCAGAACCAGGAGAACAAATATGGCAAACATTCTTACCATTCCAGCTCTGGCTAGCAAAAGCTCCCAATTTGCCAGACACAGAGCCTTCTCAATTTTTTCCCCTCTGCTCTGGAACTCTCTCCCTACTCCTATCCAGCTCATCACTGACCTGTCAACTTTCCGTAAGGCAATTAAGATACATCTATTCCAGCTTTCATTCGACCATGAGCTTATTATGGTCTCCCTTATAATGCAAAGCTCCCTTTCAGCTTGTATATAGTTTACCTTCCTTAAGACATCTGTTTTATTAATGGAATCAACTATTGCATTAACTCTTGTTTACTTGTTCTTTATACCTGTTCAATGTAATTTATGCTGTTCCTTGTAATGAGTTGTTCTTATGTAAACCGTGCTGATTACAAAACGTGCGGTGTGCAAAACCAAATAAATAAATAATAATTTTGGTTATGAAATGTGGTTAGTCAGTCCAAATGTGATTGCAGATGTTCTGAGGCTTGGCCTGAAATACTGGTCTTGGAAACTGTTTCTTATTTGCGGTCCTCAAACCTTCTTAAGGAATACATAGTTATTTTCTGAGAACTTGGAGACTATCTTGGACTGTCTCCATCCCGCATGTCACTATACACTGTCTGATAGCCTTAATCAAGGCTGTAAGGTAACTTCTGCCTCCACATCTTTGGCTTGCCCATTGTTGCTCTGTCTTGGATCCGGTCCAGTATCATCCGTCTCCAGGTCCAGCAGGCAGGCATCTAGTAGTCCTTTCAGGTCCCTCCAGTAGTCCTCCTGGCTTAATCTGCTCCCAAAGAAGAGTCCAGGAACCTTTCTGGCCTCCCCTAGCAAGGAGGTCTATCTCTGGAGTTCCCCTGTATATTAGGGTGAGTGATCCAATAGTCCCAAAGTAGAGCATCACTAGGAAAGGGAAAGTTCCCCTTTCTTCCCTCTAGTAGTGGAGTGGCGTGGAAGCCAGAGAGACCAGAATTCAAATTGTATTGACATTCCTTGTGGCCTTGGGTAAGTCACTTCTCTCCATTGCTTCGTGTAAAAACGTAGATTATAAGCTCTGGGGGACAGGGCTATAACACATTTTGAACTACTTCTGGAAAGGCATGAGCTAAATACATATAAGTAGCAAAGACATCCATGGGATTCTGAACCTGCTGCAAAGTCACTTCGGAGTAGACCTTGATGTTACCTTTATTCTTGACCATAGCTCACCAGGGATCACTAGGTAAAACTAGACAGTTATGAGGGATCCTGTAATCTTAGTTGTTTTATTCCCTTGTGGCTCTCCAAGGGGAATGCCTCTTTGGTTGCACACTTGAGATGCCCTGGTGGCAACATGATATAGCCACATGCATTTTAAATACTTTTCTGGTACTGTATAATGATATTACTAAAGCTCCTGTCTTGGTTCCTGGCAGTAATTGGCTGCAGCTGTCTCTCTCAAGTCACTCGGGCCTTGGGTAACCTTTATCTGGGGTTTCTCTCTGGCGCTCTCTTAGGGAACTTCTCACAGACAGTCCTTTTACAGTACATATCCAGCACTGTGTGGTGACATCACTGAGGTGACTCCTCAGTTCCTGACCTTGACTTGCTGCAACTGTCTCTCTCTGTCATCCAGGCCATAGATGAGTAGAACCTTTCATCCAGAGTCTGTCTTAGGCATTAGCTCCTGCTCAGCACAGCTCACTGAGGCCTAATGAATTGTGTCATTGTGCTGTTGTTCATTGGATACCCAGGAAAGTGTAGATGACATGAGGAGGGTTCTAGACAGCTTGAGGAATGGTCAAGAATTTGGCAACTGAGATTTAATGCTAAAAAATGCAGGGTCATGCATTTGGGCTGCAATAATCTAAGGGAGCAGTACACTGTAGGGGGTGAAGTACTTCTGTCCACAAAAGAAGAGTGGGACCTGGGCGTGATTGTGTCTGATGATCTTAAGGTAGCTAAAGAGGTAGAAAAGGTGATGGTGAGAGCCAGAAGGATGTTTGGATGCATAGGGGGAGGAATGTCCAGCAGAAAGAAGAAGGTGATAGTGCCTCTCTATAAGGTTTTGGTGAGACCTCATTTATTTTGGAGTATTTTGTGCAATTCTCAAGACCATATCTTCAAAAGGCTAAAAAAAATGGACTTGGTGCAAAGGGGAGCTACCAAAATGGTCAGTGGTTTTCATCACAAGGCATATGGGACAGTCTTAAAGATCTCAGTATGTCTACTTTGGAAGAAACGTAGGAGAGAGGAAATATGATAGAGACCTTTAAATACATCCATGGCATAAATGCACAGGACAGCCTCTTGAAATTGAAAGGAAACTGTGCAATAAGGGGGCATAGATGAAAGGGGATAGACTTGGGAGTAATTTTAGGAAATGTTTCTTTATGGAAAGAGTGGTAGATGCATGGAATAGTCTCCGAGTGGAGGTGGAAGAGCTGAGGACTGTATCTGAATTCAAGCAAGCATGCGACAAACACAGAGGATCTCTAAGGGAAAAAGGGACTGTAAAACTTAGCAGTTAGTATAGAAGAGAAGATTGGGTAGGCTGTATGGGCTTTACCTACCATCATTTTTCTATGTTCTGTGTTCTCAGAAACCCCATTTAATGTCCTGATAGCAATGTTTCATTTATGCTTTTGTCAGGGGGGCGACTCCAGAGCAGATGGTATCCAGTGCTATTTATTTCCAAATGTGCTTCTTTGCTGCCAAGAATTAACTTCTGGAGTGCTTGCCAAAAACACACTGTAGTTCTCAAGGAGCAGCTCTACAATACAGTAGGGTTTTTTTGTTTTAATGAGTGAAGCACCATATCCATATGTATGATCTTGCACCTGCTGCTTTAGTTTGTGGTCTAGTCTCCAGCTACTCCTCAGCATGCTTTACTTGCAGAGAGAAATATGAAGTGCATACATCAGGGAGTTCCAGCCTCCTTTACTTCTATCCTTTCCTTCCTTGTGGTGTCCTGTATGCCAATCCTCCCCCCCCCCCCCAGTGTTTCATGTGAGATCAGCCCATCTGGCTTGATTGCTTTGCCTTTGTGCATTGCCTTGTATTTGTTGTTAAGTCAGTGTCTACCCATGGTGGGCCTCTGTTGATAGTTTATTTATTTAACAGGTTTCTTTTATACTGCTTTATCATTTCATTCCAAGCAGTTTACATTGTAGCTTGAATGTACATTGATAGCTTGGATTTTTTTCCTGAGGCAATGGAGGGTTAAGTGACTTGCCCAAGGCCACCAGGAGAGCTAGTGGGACTCAAACCCTGGTCTCTTGGTTTCCAAGCCAGTGCGCTAACCATTAGGCTGCTCCTACACTCCCATGATGGAGAGTTGTTCTAAACTGTGTTTAGTCTTCAGATAGGTGGCTAATTGTTGATAGAGTGACATCCAGAGCTGGTGTTATTGTATTGATCCATCGCATTACCAGTCTTCCTCTTTTGCATTGACCTTCAACCTTGCCAAGCACGATGCCTTTCTCTAATGATCTTTCTCTTTGCATGATGTGTCCAAAGTATGAACGTCAAAGCCTTGTGATATGAGCTTCCAAGGAAAGCTTAGGCTGTTCTCCTCCAGTGCTGATTGTTTTTTTTCTTTTGGGCAATCCATTGTATACGCAGTATTCTTTGCCAGCACCATAATTCAAAGGCAACGGTTTTCTTCCTGTCATACTTTTTCACTGTCCAACTTTTGCATCCATATGAGGTTACTGACAATGCCATGGCTTTGGACAAGTCAAATCTTTGTACACAGAGATATTATTATTAAGCATTTATAAAGCGCTGCAAACATATGAAGTGCTGTACACACAAATAAGAGAGACAGTCCCTGCTCATCAGAGCTCACAATCTAGTCAAGACAAAAAATTACATAATACAAATTACAGATCAACAGGACAAAGTATACATCTAATGTTAGAGAGAGCAAACACAGCATATATAAAATAGTCATATCACAACACAAGAGTCAAGAATGAAAAGCAATAGTGAAGAGGTGGGATTTCAACCTGGACTTGAAGATGGCCAGGGAGGACGCCTGGCGCACAGAGACAGGAAGGCTGTTCCAGACGAAGGGTGCAGCAAGGTGAAAGGAGCGAAGTCTAGAATTAGCAATACGAGTGAAAGGCATAGATAAACAAAGACTATTAGAAGAGCGAAGTAATCAAGAGGGAGTGTAAAGAGAGATAAGAGACGAAAGGTACTGGGGGGCAGAAGAGTGAATACATTTATAGGTCAGTAGGAGAAGCTTGAATTGGATATGGAAACGGATGGGGAGCCAATGAAGTGACATGAGGAGAGGAGTGATGTGGGAAAAACGAGACTGGCAGAAAATCAGACGAGCAGCAGAATGTTGAATAGACTGAAGGGGAAAGAGGTGGTTTGCGGGGAGGCTGGCAAGGAGAAGTTTACAGTAATCAAGGCGGGATGTGATTAAGGAGTGGACAATCATTTTAGTAGTGTTAACAGAGAGGAAGGGGTGAATTTTGCATTTATTGTAGAGAAAGAAACGTCATGACTTAGCAATGAGTTGGATATGTAGAGAGAAAGAGAGAGAGGCGTCAAAGATAACACCAAGGTTACGCGCTGAGAAGACAGGAAGGATAACAGAGTTATCCACAGAGATAGAGAAAGGGGAAAGAGGAGGGGAGGGATTCGGGGGAAAGATAAGGAGTTCAGTCTTGGCCATGTTCAATTTTAAGTGGCGGAGGGACATCCAGCTAGCAATGTCAGAGAGGCAGACTGTGATCTTAGCCTGGATTTCTGGAGAGATAACAGGTGTAGAGAGGTTGATTTAAGAGTCGTCAGCATAGAGATGATAGTGAAAGCCATGGGAAGAGATAAGGGCACCAAGGGACTGGGTGTAGAGAGAAGAGGAGCGGTCCCAAGACGGAGCCCTGAGGAACACCTACAGGTAATGGGGTGGAAGAGGAGGAGAAGCCACCAAAGCACACGCTAAAAGAGCGATGGGAGAGGTAGGAGGAGAACCAAGAAAGTACAGAGTCCTTGAAACCTAGTGAGGACAGGGTGATAAGAAGAAGGTTGTGGTCAACAGTATCGAAAGCAGCAGAGAGATCAAGAAGGATGAAGACAGAATAGAGGCCTTTGGATACATTTCTGCACTTGAATATCATATCTAGGTCCTTCATCAAGAACAAAATTATTGATTTTGCCAGTTGCCAGGATCATTGTCTTCTTCACATTAACCCTTTCCAGGCCGAGCCCAAAACTCTTGGGATCCAAAATTCTGACTAAATATTCCTATCAAATGGTATATAATACATGACCATAGCAGAAGGAAAATCACTATTAGAACATATTGAATAAGACGGGTGTAATTTTCCTGAAATATGCAAAAATTAACCCGGCTGCAGAATGTGGATTAAAAATTTAAAGTAGGCCTTGAAAGGGTTAAGGTGCAGGCCCATTTTAAGACTGTTTTTTTATCTTGATAAGCAGATGCTTCAGATCTTCTTCACTTGCAGCCAATAACATGGTATTATCAGCATAGCGAAGGTTGTTGTTGAGTCTTCCACCAATGTTCACACCTCTTCCCTTGCACTGCTTCTCTGCATCTACCTGCACTGTAGCAGACTTCTTCACTGAGGCTTCCACTCTTTCCCTGAAACGTCTACCCTGTCCTTCTGTTCTCTACTAGATCCACACACACTTACGCTTCTCATGCTCTTTCCATACATATACACACAGTTGCTCACCCCATTCTGGAATTCATTCTCTCCTCAACAACCTCCTCTCACACCACTCTTTCAATACCCAAACTTACACAAAGGACTGACCGCCAGATACATGAATTCACTCACCCTGTCACCACAGATCTGCCACAATGGAGAAACAATGCAAAAGTATTAAACAAAAGGAGTACAACACAACACAGGGTACTCAGACATCTTTTCTTTTCTTTGCCTTGATCTCTTTGCTCTCCTTCAACCTTCTCTCCTGGGGTCTACTTTCCATCCCCCTCTTCCACTGATAGCCTGCGCTCTGTGTCAGATCACCTTTTATTCCCTTCAGAAACGAAACTGAGGAGCTATGAGGAAAAGACTACCAGGCATGCTCAGTATAACATGTGTGGGATACTTGCCAAGAGGAGATAATAGAGCCTTGTGGAGGGTAACTTTATGATATCCACCCCAAGGATACAATTTATACAACTGCTCCCACACTCACTCCAGAAGGGGCGGAGTAACGATAATAGCAAAATCTAACCTCCACCTTCGGATCCTTGAGGCTGAAAGCTTGGAAGAAGCTGACATACTAACAATTACCAATAAACACATTCTGATCTGCCTAATCTATAGAACACCAACAACGAGCTCTGACCTTTCAAACATCATTAAGCAAGTCTCAGAATGCTTCAATGGCACGAAAGAACAAATAATACTCTGAGACTTCAACCTTCCATCTGTACAAGAGAAACATGCAGATGCATTCCTGGAAGCAATGGAAATGACACAAATTGTCACTACCCCAACTCATGAAAAAGGCAATATACTGGACCTCATATTCCTCAATTCCAACTCAACTAATGCAGACAGAAAACCCAGGATTACAGCTGTTCCATGGTCTGACCACTCTCTCATTACCCTCACCACCACCCATCAACAGATCGCCAGTAAGGACGGATCATGCCCGGCATGAAGATTTAAACCATTTAATAAAGAGACCTTCCTCAATCAAATTCTGCCAAGTATACAACCAGGACACAAGGACTTTGAAACACATCAATTAAAAACTGGAATGACACTCTTGCTGCAGCAGCACACATGAAAACAACTCACAAAAGAAACAATGTAAGGCCCGCTAAGACCCCTTGGTACACACCGGCCTTACGGACAATTAAAACACAATTGAGAAAAATTGAAAGGAAACGGAGAAAGACAAAAGATGAAGCTCACAGAACATCATACTTGGATGCTCTCAACAAATACCGAACCAAAATTGATGACTCTCGGAAAGACTACCACTCCAAAGTTATCAATACAGCTCTAAACCGACAAAGGGAGCTATTCAACATTGTCAAGCAACTGATAAAGGCACCCAATCACGCAAACCAACTTCCCAATATAACCACCACATCAGATTGCAGCACAATACAAGCAGCTACAACAGACGACCATAGCTCAGCCCACAGAAACCAAAACAGTCTACAACGCAGATTCCATACCCATATGGGACACCTTCAAAGTTTTATCTACGGAGCGAATTGAAACCACAGTTTCAGGGCTCAATACTAACACCTCCCCACTGGACCCATGCCCGGTTGAATGGATCAAAAAAACAAGACAAGAACTAAGCCCAGCACTTGCTATTATAATGAATGAATCACTCAAACAAGGTCAGATTCCAGCCAGCCTCAAAATATCCATCATACGCCCAACCCTCAAAAAACCGGACCTTGACCTGCTGGACCCAGTCTCATTCAGGCCAGTATCAAGCCTTCCATTCACAGCAAAGATCATCGAGAAATAGTACAGCAGCAGCTTCAGAACCACTTGGATGAAAACAACACTCTCGACTCTCAACAACATGGCTTTCGCCCAGCTCATGGCCTCGAAACCTTCATGATATCATTAATAAGCACACTAACAAAAGGAACCCAAATAAAGAACTCTGGATATGCTTTAATCTTCTTTGACATATCGGCGGCATTCGACACCATCTCTCACAGTATCCTCCTCCACAGACTAAAAGAAATAGGCATTCACGGTAAAGTACTACAGTGGTTTCAGTCCTATCTAACGGACAGATACCAACAAATCTGAACCAGCAATACCACATCAGTACCATACCAACAGTTCCAAGGAATACCACAGAGTTCGTCACTCTCAGCCATGTTATTGAACATCTACCTGCAACCACTGTGCTCCATAATTAGGTCACACAAAGTCAATTTTCATATATACGCTGACGATATTATGCTTAATGGACCCATAACCACCTCAGACCCGACAAACCACCAACTGATAAACTGCTTTGATGATGTATCCAGATGGCTCCAATCAAACAACCTTGCAATAAACCTAAAGAAAACAGAAGCCTTATTTGTCACAAAAGACCAAACATTCACCCCACCAACGTATCTAACCCTTGGATCGATCCAAATAAGGGTTCAGCCGCGAATAAAATATCTGGGAATCATCCTAGATCAGTCGTTGTCATTCAAACAACAAATAGCAAAGACCTCAAAGACAATATTTTTCAAAGCCAGAATGGTTCAGTGACTCAGAGCACTCCTGGATGACAAGGACTTCAGATCAGTAATGCAGGCAATGACATTTCCCCACCTCAATTATTGTAACTCAATATACCATGGACTCTCAACTATCACACTCAACCCACTCTGAACAGCACTAAACGCCACAGTCAGGTCCATCCAAAGAGTTAGAAAATTTGACCAACATCACTCCAGTTCTGAAGAACCTACACATTCTTCCAGTAGAGACATGGATCAAGTATAAAACCCTAGTACTGATCCACCGGGCATTCCATATCCAGCAACCATCACACCTCCACGCATTACTGGAAAAACCGAACTCAGGAAGACCAACACAACAGGTTACAAACAACATGCTTATTGTACCACACAGCAGGACCAAATTTAATCAACAAACCTGCAACCGCACCTTTGAACTGTAAGCGCCTACATTATGGAACTCACTGCCACCTAAATCTCGATGCAACAAAGAACTGCCTACTTTCAGAAAGCAGCTCAAGACCCACCTTTTCAAAGAGTACCTCGATGTAGAACAGAACAACAGCCTTTGATAATCACCTCAAGATGAACACCAAAATACCCAACAAAGCAATCACAAAACATATATAAATACTAAGACAGCAAGACTGTACATATGTAATTATGTAAATATCCCCTCCCCAGGTGATGGGCCCCCCCCCCGCCTTTATGGATTCTAAACTCCCCCGTTTGATATTGTTTTATTATAAACTGCTTTGACCCGGTGAAAGGCTGTATATAAATGTAGCTAAATAAAATAAATAAATAAATGATATGGCACCATGGGCAGGCACCTACAGGGTGACTACATAGGTGGTGTTTAAAGACAAGTAGGCACTTAATTGTTTTTATAAAATGTTAGCATAAGTGACAGAGATTGCATTTTAAGTTAAGGCATGAACATTTATACATCTATAGCAGGTGTAAATGAACATGCACAAAGTTTGCAAATGTGGGAATAAATTTAAAGTATTTTATAGTCAACGGGCATACTTTCTATCTTTGCCTACCACCCAGAACACGCCCCCAGCTACACCTACTGGCAAAATGCATATCTTTGTGCCAAAGTCTGTACTTTTACACCAGTCAGGATTTTATAATTGGCCATTTACACGCATATGTAGCCACACACAAGGGAAGTAACGTTATAAAGTTACTTCCTTGATGTCTCCACTGCCACTATCATATTTTAATGATTAATTGTTTTATAGCTATTTCTATGCTTTTGATTTTGTATATCCCTATTTTTTCAGTGATGCACCCCTCTTCCCCCAGTTCCACTCACATACCTGAAAAGGTTTGAGGGCTCTTGTGTGTTATTGCTTATAGGTTCTGCACATTATTTAGTAGTCAGGTGGATAAAGCTTTGAGACGCTACACATTCTTTGGTTAATGAGCAGGTTGATACTGTGTACATGCTACTTGGGCTATTTTGTGTATATTTGATAAGATTTAATGCATCCCTGTAAGTGGTGTTTTTTAGCGTGCACGTTAAATTTTTTATTGCACAAATAGCAAACATTTTAGCATCATTTTTATTGCTTAAGCTCAAAATTCTTATTCTATATCTGTTCCTCTAGTTTTACAAAGTAGATTGCAATAACTACTTTACACTAATAACAATAACCCTCCATGATAGAAGACAGACTGTCAATAGGCAAAAACGGCAAGGCCCATCTATGCTTAATCTGAAGAAGAGACCATTGTGCACAGAGTTTAATCACCCCCTTTAAAGTATTATTTTGGAACACTTAGGGGGAAGTTTTTAAAAATGGTGTGTGGCTTGCAAGGGAATTTTCAAAGGCAAAGTCTCTACGGAGTTTCCTTTTGACACTTTGGGACCAATTGGTGCCACAGGTATTTGTGTCCCTCTGAACATTGCACCAGAAGATGCAAAGCTGGTGCCATGAGGCATGGTCAAGGATTTCAAAATGAAGTCGCTGCGCATTGTCTGCTGGCTTTGTTGTCCCCGACCCACCGCTTTTAGTCATTGGTGAAAGAGCTGTGCAGAAGAGGAAGGAACATATCAGCTGACAATTTTATCCTCCTCATGCCCTTGATCTTTTACAGCATCGGCTGCCTTCCGGCAGAACCGCTTGCTGCCTTTTCCGCCTTCGATGAACCTCATCCTTTAACAAGCTTTCATTTTATTTTTGAGTTTCCTATTCAGCAGATGATGATTTACTGAGCTTATGTTTCATGCCTGAATTTAAGCCAAATAACTAAAATTTATATCCATGCTGCAGCTCTTTATGCAATAATGTTTATAGAAGTTAATGAAAAAATGTGTACATATTGTTACCGTGGTTTCTCTTTTGTGCTCTTGCAGAGTAATCTCCATTTAGTGGGTACCCAGCAACCTAATGGACCATGCAGAGTTCAGTATAAACACAGGATGAAAGCACATTCTTCAGAAATGAATGCACTTCACTGAAAAAAAAGAAGAAAATAAATAGCAATGTTTTCAAATACAGCTTAGCAGTTGGAATCCTCTCGTTGTTAGATTGTTTATGTATGCCAATATTTCTATGCATCATCCTTTGATAGTAACTTACTAGAGAGTGGCAGCATAATTTTTTTTATTTGCCTCATGCTAATTTAAGAGGCCTGTAAATGGTCATATTTTGAATTTTGGGAGATACTCATTCTTTGGTGGGGAATTTCATGCTCAAAAAGTATTTGACTGAAAAGGGGGTGCACTAGTGAACTCACTGAAGGATAGATGCATGAGGGAAGAGCCCCCCCTAAGGACATTAACTATAGTTCACTTTACAATATAATCTATTTCCTCCCTCATTTTTGCAGTTCAGAAAATGTTCTTGTTCCAAGGCCTTTTTTTCGTGGTTTTAGCAAACGGGCAAGATAGAATCATTTTTCTGTGACACAAAGAATTCAAAGGCCCAAACCTAATATATTCTCTCCACGTGAAAATGACATCAGAATAAATGATGAAAAGAATATTTTTTTCTCAGAGATTATGACAGCGCTATATTTGCTTGCGGTAGTGATGCAAGAGAGTGTTTCTGTAATTGGTGACATTAAGGAAGAGATTAAATCTATCATGAGGCAGTTATTGTAGTTTCAGCAGAAACCAGTCAATTGAGCAGCATATGTATAGTGTAGAAGAAAAAAAATGGATGTAGTACTTCGTAAAATCTCCAACATCCACAGAAAGATTTATAGGATCAAACTAATTGAGACAGAAAAAAACGATCTTTGTGTTTTGGACTTTCCATAAAGCCCCAAAGGTTCAAATATGGTGATCCTTTTAGAAAAAGGACTACCCGAACTGCTGGATTTGAAATGTGCATATCACATGCCTTCCTTCATTTCCCAAGGAATGAGATAACAGGTCCCTCATCAGAGACTTTTGGCAAAACTAAAGAGTCATGGGATAGGAGGCAGTGTACTACTGTGGATCAGGAACTGGTTAAAAGATAGAAAGCAGAGGGTAGGGCTAAATGGCCAATTTTCCCAATGGAGAAATGTGAATAGTGGTGTACCCCAGGGATCTGTGCTGGGTCCGCTGCTTTTTGACATATTCATAAATGACCTGGAAAGTGGAATAACGAGTGAGGTTATCAAATTTGCAGATGACACAAAACTATTTAAAGTTGTTAAAACCCAAGAGGATTGTGGAAAATTGCAAGAGAATCTTGATAAATTGGAAGACTGGGCATCAAAATGGCAGATGAAATTTAATGTGGACAAGTGCAAAGTTATGCACCTAGGGAAGAACAGCCCAAACTATGGTTACACGATGCAAGGTTCCACATTAGGAACCACCACCCAGGAAAAAGATTTAGGCGTCATTGTGGATAACATGTTAAAACCCTCCACCCAGTGTGAAGCGGCGGCCAAGAGAGCAAATAGAATGCTAGGTATCATAAGGAAAGGAATGCAAAATAAAACAAAAGATATTATAATGCCTCTATATTGTTCCATGGTGAGACCGCACCTTGAATATTGTGTGCAATTCTGGTCGCCGTATCTTAAAAAGGATATAGCGTTATTAGAAAAGGTTCAAAGAAGAGCCACCAAAATGGTAAAGGGGATGGAAGGATACTCCTATGAAGAAAGGCTAAAAAGGTTAGGGCTCTTTAACCTGGAAAAGAGACGGCTGAGGGGAGATATGATAGAAGTCTATAAATTAATGAACGGAGTGGAACGGGTAAACGTAGATCGATTGTTTATGTTATCAGAATATAGAAAGACTAGGGGACATGCAACGAAGCTACAGGGTAAACTATTTAAGACTAATAAAAGAAAATATTTTTTCACTCAACGTGTAATCAAACTCTGGAATTTGTTACCGGAGGATGTTGTAAAGGCTGTTAGTGTAGCTGGGTTTAAAAAATGGTTGGACAAGTTCCTGGAGGAAAGGTCCATAAACCATTATTAAGAAGGGACCCAGGATATCAATGCTTGACCCAGTACAAGCATTGTGGAACCTGTGTCTTTTGGGGAAACTGCTAGGTACGTATGACCTAGATTGGCCACTGTTGGAAACAGATACTCATGAGGTATATTTGCATCCACTACTTCCCATTGTATGCAAATATATCTCATGAATGTTCATTAGGGACATCCTGAAAACCAGGCTGGATCATGGTGCACTAGGACCGGAGTTGGCCATCCCTGTACTAACTGGATTGGAAATCCCATAAGAATTGGGGAAAGGTCTGGCTTCAGGGAAACGATGGTAAACCACATAGCTAGTGTTGCAGAAGAGTTAAGCTTTAACTTGTTTTCACGGATCTGATGGGCGATGTTGCCAAGAATAAAATGAATCTATGTTGAAGGCTGATTGAACATCATCTGCAAAGTAATGCTGTTTACATCCTAAGATTGAATTCAGGTGACAAGAGGCCTAAAGTAAAGGTTGAACAAACCAGGTGCGAGCACCAAGCCTTGCAGGATGCTGCACTCTAGTGAGTATGCCAGTGATAAATCTCAGCAGAATGAAACCCGGAGCAATTTAGACTTCAGATATGAAGCAAACCATGTTCATACAGCATCCTGCAGTCCAATATTGTGTAGACAGGATGGGAGAATCTGATGGTCGACCAGGTCAAATGCTGATGAAAGATCTAGACAGATAGACTAGTATCGTGGTTTACCCTCCATCTAAAGCACCTCGAATGTCACTGTGTAGTGCAGTGAGAAGGGTTTCAATGCTGAAACAGATCTGAATCCATACTGGTAGGGATGAAGAGTGTTGATATGTTCCATGGCCAAGCAGGAGTATAGTTTGCATTCCTCACACATACACACTTCTGCTGAGATATACAGTTCCCATAGAATCCTACTTTTGACCTCCAAATGCGAACATGCTTGTGTGAGAAAATGCAGAAGTGTTTGAGTTTACAAATGTCTTTACCCAGTGAAAGGCAATCAATAATGCATCACACACTGTACTGTGCATTTACATTATATTAATTTGCAAAACTTATGCAGACAGTGGAAATAGTGGACCTTTTACAGATTAACCAGCACAGAATACATGCACATGAACACATACCCACCCTTCCCCCAGCATTTTTTATTATAGTTTTTTAGGTTTCCTTTCAGCTTCTAGAGTATAGAATCTCACCTCTTATTTCAAAGATGATTCTATTGACGGCATGACTCACAGTCTATGACCTTTCTGAAACATTTAGGCCCCCATGCAGACTTATTTGCATATGTAACTTTCATTGGCTATTATGCCGTGACCTCGCTGGCACCTTTAAACAGGAAAGAGCAGAATGAAATGAAGTCAAGATACCCATGAAAGGAGATGCTATATTCCTTCCAAACACTATTAGAAGAATTTAAGGATAATTATTCCTACATGCTGTTAAGTTTCTTTCTGGTTCCTCCATGGTGCATGTTCATGGATAAGGGTTCAGTTAATACCAGATAGTTCATAAAGTCCAGGATACTACAGCATCCATATTTTAAGTTTTAAATATGTTCTTTTTTAGTTTGTAGGTTATTCATATTTTATGGAATATATTTAAAAGAGAATAATTTAAAGCTGCTTTTATAATAGAGGATCTAAGTGGGCAACTTGCAATCTGTCCATGGTGCTGTAAAGTCTACGGATACTTTTTATCAGGGTCTTTGCTCCAGTTTTGAAAGTGAAAGTAGACATCTGCTTTTGCTTTCAAAATTGAAACACTCACAGAGATTTGCATCTGCTTTTTTTGTG
Source organism: Ichthyophis bannanicus (assembly GCA_033557465.1). Lineage (NCBI taxonomy): Eukaryota > Metazoa > Chordata > Amphibia > Gymnophiona > Ichthyophiidae > Ichthyophis > Ichthyophis bannanicus. Next base: position 1,112,743,186 of record CM066033.1, on the reverse strand, counting down.
GGCTGTTATTCTGACCAAACTACGTGTACTTTTGAAAAGCCATAAATACGCATGTTATTTTCTAGCCTGAGCTAACCCTGTAGAGGACATGCTTCCACTACAATGCAGGTCAAAGTATGTGCATGGTGGAACTCTGTGCAAACTTTTACCAGCATATAGGGTGAGAAATTTTGCATATCTACAACACTTTATCCCTGGAAATACTTATGAAATTGCCCTTCAAAGGGGTGATTTTGTAAGTGTTATCCCTATCTCATTTATTGATTTATTAAACAGAGAAACATACATTCTCCAGGACCAAGCAGGAAGTCAGTCCTCACTTATGGGTGACGTCGGCGCCGACGGAGCCCTCGCGGAGCAATTTTCCCCAGCTTTCAAAGAAAGCCTTTGGGAATTGCAGCGCGCATGCGCGGTCCCCTTCCCGCCCAAGGGTGCCATCTTAGCCAGTCTTCTTTTTTCCGCGGAGCCCTACAGACGTACCCGTCGTGTCCCCGCGAAAAAGTTGATTTTCTTTAGAATTACTCTGTTTTTCCATTCGGTTCGACGCCGGTCTTTTTCCCGCCGGACTCGCGACGCCGGTCACGAGTCCTCTTCTTATTTTTCGGTTTTTCTGACTTAGTCAGTTTTCGTTTCGGTTTTTCCCTGGCAGCCCGGTCCTTTGACCTCGCCGGGGCCCCTTTTTCCCCCGATGGCTGCCAGTGGTTTCAAGCGGTGTGGTCAGTGTGACCGAAATATGTCACTAACTGACACACACGACAATTGCCTCCGCTGCCTGGGCCTGGATCATGAAGAAATGATCTGTGGGCCTTGTGGCAAACTATCCTCCAAAGCGTTGAGAAGTCGGCGGCATCAGCGGGATAGAATCTTCGCTGACCCCAGCCGTACCCGGACCTCGTCGGAGGCCTCCGCGTCCAGGGGTTCCAGCTCGGACCGTCGCAGGAGTTCCTCCGACAGGGGTTCTCCCTCCGGGGACCATCGACGGAAGGTGAAACCCGCGAGGGCGGCGTCGGTGGACGCTCCTGGCTCCGTGAGGGCCAGGTCGCATAGCCCCGATAGCCGCCCCGGGTCCTTGGAGAAGGAGCACCTCATGAAGCGACCTCGCCTGGAGTCGGAGCTGCCTGCTCGGGTAAGTCCTGTGGTCCTTCTGGACTCGCCTCCACGACAGCCGACGTCGGGCCCGACGCCGTCGGGGGCTGCTGGGTCACCTGAGCTCGGACTCAGGTTGACGGCCTTGGAGAGCAGACTGTCTGCCTTCATGGACCAGCAGCGGGCACTGCTCGCTGGCTTCGCTGGCGCCACTGCCCCGACCGCTGCGACGTCGACATCGAAGTCGACCCCGGAGACCGAGCCGATCCTCGAGTCGATGCGAACTCGAGTCGATCCTCGGTCGAGGTCGCCCTCGGCCTCCCGTTCGGGACCGAGGTCGCCGACGCCGACTCCCTCGGCGTCGGGGCGGCAGGCGCCGCGCCCTGCCCGGGCCGACCCCACCGAGTCTTCGTCGGCTTTGGCCTTCCCTGCGGATCCCGAGGAGGAGCCTCGAGCCGAAGAGCTCGACGCCCTCCAGTATGACTCTCCCGCCAGGGAACACTTTACTGTACCGGTTCCTCCCATGCTGGAACGACTACTCTTCCGCATGTGGGAGAGTCCGGCCACCTCGCCGGTCCTGAGCAAGCGGGTCGATTCTATCTATCGAGTCCGCAAGAGCCCTGGCTTCCAGAAAGCACAGCTACCACACCATTCCATGGTAGTGGAATCGGCCATGCATCGTCTTAAGAGCCAGAAGATGCACTCCTCGGTGCCTCCTGGAAGGGAGGCCCGTAACCTGGATGGCCTTGGTAAGAAGTGTTTCCAGGGCTCTATGCTCGCCTGTCGTGTCCAGACCTACCAGCTATACATGGGCATGTATCTCCGAGACCTGGCTAAAGAGCTAGCCGGCTTCTCCGCTGGTTTGTCCGAGGAACCCTTGCGGAGGTTCCTGGCCTTGTCCACTGGCATTCGGGAATGCTCAAAATTCATGTCCCGAGCAGCCTATGATGGCTTTGAAGCATCGGCTCGAGTGGCCGCAGCCGGCATCGGTGCCCGCCGACAGGCTTGGCTTCAGTCGTCTGACCTTGAGCCCTGGGTGCAGGACAAGTTGGTCGATGTCCCTTGCCGAGGCGAAAACCTCTTTGGCAAGCCCATGGCTGATAAGGCTGCACAAATTGAGACAGAGACTCTCACCAGGACTAGGCTTTCTAGGAAGACCTCCGCCCCTTCCCAGAAAAAGAAGGGCTCGGGAAAGAAGTCCTTTTACCCGAGGAAGGCGACTGCCTACAAACAATACCCCCACTATCAGGCCCCTGCAGCTCCCCAACAGGGCCAGCAGGCCAAGGGATGGGGTAACGGGTCCCGTAGGCAGCAAGCCCCCAAGCCTGCACCACCAGCCCCTGCTCCGCAGGGTGGGGGTTTTTGACTCCTTAAGCATAGCCTCTCCCCCCCCGCTGGCTCCTCCCAGCACCGGAGGCCGGCTGGTTCACTTCGCCCACAGGTGGTCCAGCATCACCTCAGATGCCTGGGTGCTTCAAGTCGTGCGAGAAGGCTATCTTCTCCACTTCCACCAGGTCCCTCCCTCCTATTTTCCGGGAGAACCTCCACGACCCCCTCTGCACAGGGAATTACTCCTTCAGGAGTTAGCAGGTCTTCTACAGGATCAGGCGGTGGAACCGGTGCCCCACCACCTGAAGGGTCAAGGCTTTTATTCCCGGTATTTTCTAATACCAAAAAGAACAGGAGGCCTCAGACCCATCCTGGACTTGCGCAACCTCAACAAGTTCCTCGTGCGGGAGAAGTTCAAAATGCTTACCCTTGGAATCCTTCTGCCCTACCTCCAACAGGGAGATTGGCTATGCTCCTTGGATCTAAAGGATGCCTACACGCACATCCTCATCCACCCCAGCCACCGCCAATACCTAAGGTTTGTGGTGGCAGGAAATCATTACCAGTACAGAGTACTGCCCTTTGGCCTGTCCTCCGCACCGCGAGTCTTCACAAAATGTCTCGCGGTGGTGGCAGCCCATCTCCGGCTTCACGGCCTCTATGTCTTTCCGTACCTCGACGACTGGCTCATCAGAGCAGCGTCCGCTCTGGAGGTCACCAACGCCACGCGCCGCACGATGACTCTTCTGCAGTACTTGGGCTTTGTTATAAACTTCGCAAAGTCCACTTTGCTCCCCTCACAGGATCTCGAGTTCATCGGCGCAAGGCTGCACACTCCTCAGGCACGAGCGTACCTACCGCTCGACAGGGCTCAACGGCTCATGGACCTAGCCGACCGTTTTCGCAGCCAGCCCCTGGTCTCCGCCAGGCGCTTCCTGAGACTACTCGGCCATATGGCTTCCACCGTCCATGTGACCCCCAATGCCCGCCTGAATATGCGGCCTGCTCAATGGTGTCTCCGCCGGCAGTGGCGACAAGCCACAGGCGGCCTAGCAGACCTAGTGCGCGTCTCCGAGCCGCTGATCTTGTCTCTCCGGTGGTGGCTTCAGCGGCCGAACCTGATATTCGGCATGCCTTTCCAGTCACCTCAGCCGGCCCGGGTGCTGACAACAGATGCATCCCTCCTGGGCTGGGGAGCGCATTGCCAAGGGGCACGTACTCAGGGCCTCTGGACCACGTGGGAGTCTGCTCAGCAGATCAACTTCCTGGAGCTCAGGGCGATCCGCCTGGCTCTCAAGGCCTTCTCCCACCTGACTTCTCACCAGTCCGTCCTTGTCCAGACGGACAATCAAGTTGCCATGTTCTACGTGAACAAGCAGGGGGGCACGGGCTCCTTCCCCCTCTGTCGGAGGCACAGAAGCTCTGCTCTTGGGCCATCAGTCACGGCGTTCTCCTCAAGGCAGTTTATCTCCCAGGCCAAGAGAATTGCCTGGCGGACAAACTCAGCAGGATCCTCCAGCCGCACGAGTGGCGTCTGGATCCCTTGGTAGTTCAGAAGCTCTTTCTAAAGTGGGGCCTCCCCACGGTGGATCTCTTTGCCAGTCCTCACAACCGGCAACTTCCTCGCTTCTGCTCTCGTCAGCCACACCCCCTTCGGGTTGCGGCGGACGCTTTTCTACTCTCATGGTCGGGGAGCCTTCTGTATGCTTTCCCTCCCATCCCGCTAGTCTCTCGGACTCTCTTCAAGGTTCTCCGAGACAAAGCCTTCATGATCCTGGTGGCTCCTCGCTGGCCCAGACAGCCGTGGTTTCCACTCCTGCTGCAATTAGCGGTGGAGGAACCGTTCCCTCTGGGGTTTCAACCGGATCTCCTCACTCAGGATCAGGGGTCTCTGCTACACCCCAACCTCAGGTCTCTCAATCTGATGGCCTGGCTGCTGAGAGGGTAGTCCTTGCTCCCCTCCTCCTGCCGGCAGAGGTGGAAGAGGTCGTCCTAGCTTCTCGGCGACCTTCTACTCGAAAATGCTACGCCCTTAAATGGCGTCGCTTTTCCGTTTGGTGTACCCGACAGTCTCAGGATCCCTTCTCCTGCCCGGTGTCGGTGGTCTTGCAGTACTTGCTTTACCTCTCTAATCTGGGACTTAAGTCCAACTCCGTCAAAGTTCACCTCAGTGCTCTTTCAGCACATCATGTGCCGGTGGACGGCAGACCTCTCTCCAACGACCCTCTCGTAGCGAGGTTTCTCCGAGGTCTCCTTCTACTTAAACCACCTCTGCGCCCGCCAGCGCCTGACTGGGACCTGAATGTGGTTTTACAGCGGATCACCTGTCCGCCTTTTGAACCTATGGCTACCTGTTCTCTCCGTTTTCTTTCTTGGAAAACACTGTTCTTGATAGCCCTCACTTCCGCTAGACGCGTAAGTGAATTGCAGGCCCTCGTGTCTGATCCCCCTTACACTCGGTTCTACAAAAATAGGGTAGTCCTACGGACTCACCCAAAATTTCTTCCAAAAGTGGTCTCCCCCTTTCACATCAATCAGGAGGTGGTACTTCCAACCTTCTTTCCCAGACCACACTCCAGCCGAGCTGAAACGGTCCTCCATACCCTGGACTGTAGAAGGGCTTTGAACTTCTACCTTGACCGTACGCGGGAGCACCGTAAAGCTGCTCAGCTTTTTGTGTCTTTTGACCCCAATAAATTGGGGCTCCCTGTCTCCAAGCGTACTCTGTCCATCTGGGTTGCGGACTGTATCTCTTGGGCTTATGGGGCAGCCGGACTCTCCTTGGAAGGTCGAGTCACGGCTCATTGCGTTCGGGCAAAGGCTACGTCAGTGGCTTACCTCCGCTCTGTTCCGCTGGCAGACATCTGCCGGGCCGCTACTTGGTCTTCGAGCCAGACTTTTGCGGTCCATTACTGTCTCGAGAGGGAGTCCCGCAGGGACAGTGCTTTCGGACAGGCAGTCCTCCGTAATCTCTTCGAGGTCTGAGCAACTCCTACCCTCCATCCCGGATGTGGGCTACCGGTGGGTAATAATTCAGCGAAGATTCTTTCCTTCTGTGCTGCTGAGCTAGAGGGAGCTCATTTTTGTGCTTAGGGTCTCCGGTAGCCTTGAGCTTGGGAGTCCCATAAGTGAGGACTGACTTCCTGCTTGGTCCTGGAGAAAGCGTAGTTACTCACCTGTAACAGGTGTTCTCCAGGAGCAGCAGGAATCAGTCCTCACAACCCTCCCTCCTCCCCATGGAGTTGCAATCATCTGCTTTAGTTTTTTTGCAAATTTTTATGCTGTCTTTTTTAGCTATGTCATCTGACTGGCTAAGATGGCACCCTTGGGCGGGAAGGGGACCGCGCATGCGCGCTGCAATTCCCAAAGGCTTTCTTTGAAAGCTGGGGAAAATTGCTCCGCGAGGGCTCCGTCGGCGCCGACGTCACCCATAAGTGAGGACTGATTCCTGCTGCTCCTGGAGAACACCTGTTACAGGTGAGTAACTACGCTAAACAAGACGACAGATAAAGGTCTATCCAGTCTGCCCTTCCATACCAGCTACTAAGCTTTACAGTCCCTTTTTTTCCTTTAGAGATTTTCTGTGTTTGTCCCATGCTTTCTTGAATTCAGACACAGTCCTTATCTCTACTCCCTCCATTGGGAGACTATTCCATGTATCTACCACTCTTTCTGTAAAGAAATATTTCCGCAAATTACTCCTGAGTCTATTCCCTTTCACCTCCATCCTAAGCCCCCTCATTACAGAGCTTTCTTTCAGTTGAAAGAGGCTCTCCCCTGTGCATTTATACCACAGAGATATTTAAATGTCTCTGTCATATCTCCCTTCTCCTGTCTTTCTACCAAAGTATACATATTGAGATCTTTAGGTCTGACCCTATATGCCTTATGACAAAGCCCACTGATCATTTAAACCACCCTCTGCACTGACTCCATTCTGTTAATATCCTTTTGAAAGTGCGGTCTCCAGAATTGCACACAATACTCCAAATGAGGTCTCACCAAAGCCTTATGCAGAGGTACTGTCACCTCCTTCTTCCTGCTTCTGGCTTTTTCTGTCACCTTTTCTACATGTTTAGTCACCTTTCTTTTTAATTAAATTTTTGCCATTAATACAAGCAGAATAACTGAAGGAAATTACAGGATCGTTAAAGAAATATCAAAAATCACAGAAAAAAGAATACATAGTACCTGTAGCCTAGCCCACGGTACGGGGAGTGACCCACTATGGACACAGAAACCAAAAACAATTCAATAGTCAGGAAACACTTCTCCTAATTAAATCAAAACTAGAGGTAATATCAACACAATAGGCAAAGAATCAGGTGCAGGTCAGGATGTATTTGTTAGATAGGACGTTCTCCAGTTGTAATGGATCAGTGTAAATGCATTTAACCCCACCAAACAAAATCAAACATCTACAAGGAAAATGAAGGAAGAATGTCCCCCCTGTACCCAGAACTCTAGGCTTCAGCTGCAGGAAGGACTTCCGCTGCAGCTGAGGGTAACATGATACATCTGGAAAGACGGTAATCTTTTGACCGCAAGAGAGAACATACTTTTTGCGGAAGTAAGTTTTCAAAAAAGTTATTTTGTCTTCCTCCGAGGCCTGAGTGACCACCAAGGTAGCACATGAGGTAATCATATCATCAGAAGTTTCCAAGAAATTAGTCCAGTCAAGTTCTGATGTCGCCTCTACTTGTACTCCACCGCCACTCAAAGCCCTGGGATGGACAGGAAGATAATATAAATAGGAAACCACAATCTTCTCAGGTTCTGAAAACAAAAGTACCTCCTTGCAATATTTATAAAACAAAATTAAAGGAGATAGTAACAGAGTTAAGGGAAAATTTAACAATCTAAGTTTTTCGCACGAAAAGCATTTTCCAGCATTTCTAGGCACTTATATAATGCAAAGGAATCTTTGAGGCCCAGCAGACTGAAGATATCCAACTTGACCCTCCAGTCTGTCCAGTCGCTGGTTGGTCGGCAAGTTTCTCATCTACAACCTAATTCTTCTGGACAACCTGCTCTGAAAAAGTTATGGTTTAATCCATAAATCCCTGCAACAGCAAATTAGTTTTAGATATTTCCCTCCAGATGCCCATCAGTGTAATCTCAGCAGCGGGCACTTCATCACATGTAGAAGAAATAGCAGGGTGCTTAACAGCACTTAAATCCTCCAAAGAACCTCCAGAAGGAGCCTGTGGTAAGCCCCCCGGTGAGCACTAAGAGGCGACAAGGCGATAGCGGAGAGACTGAATGAATTCTTTGCTTCGGTCTTTACTGAGGAAGATGTAGGGATGTTACCCACGACTGAAGTGGTATTTAAAGGTGTGGAAGAATTGAAGGAAATATCGATACATCGGGAAGATGTCCTACAACTATTAGATAAACTGAAGAGTAGCAAATCACCTGGGGCCGGATGGTATACATCCAAGGGTGTTGAAAGAACTGAAATTTGAGATTGCAGACCTGCTATCAGTAATCTGTGAACTATCATTAAAATCATCTCTAATACCTGAGGATTGGAGGATCGCCAATGTAACACCAATTTTTAAAAAGGGTTCGAGGGGTGATCCGGGAAACTACAGACCGGTGAGCCTGACATCAGTACCGGGAAAAATGGTAGAAACCATCATAAAGAATAAAATTACTCAGCATATAGATAGTCATGACCTAATGGGAGACAGCCAACATGGCTTTAGACAAGGAAGATCTTGTCTTACTAATCTGTTATGTTTTTTTGAAGGAGTGAATAAACAGGTGGACAAAGGTGAGTCGGTTGATATTGTGTATCTGGACTTTCAGAAAGCCTTTGACAAGGTCCCTCATGAGAGACTTTTGGCAAAACTAAAGAGTCATGGGATAGGAGGCAGTGTACTACTGTGGATCAGGAACTGGTTAAAAGATAGAAAGCAGAGAGTAGGGCTAAATGGCCAATTTTCCCAATGGAGAAAAGTGAATAGTGGTGTACCCCAGGGATCTGTGCTGGATCCGCTGCTTTTTGACATATTCATAAATGACCTGGAAAGTGGAATAACGAGTGAGGTTATCAAATTTGCTGATGACACAAACTATTTAAAGTTGTTAAAACCCAGGAGGATTGTGGAAAATTGCAAGAGGATCTTGATAAATTGGAAGACTGGGCATCAAAATGGCAGATGAAATTTAATGTGGAGAAGTGCAAGGTTATGCACCTAGGGAAGAACAACCCAAACTATGGTTACACGATGCAAGGTTCCACATTAGGAACCACCACCCAAGAAAAAGATTTAGGCGTCCTTGTGGATACCATGTTAAAACCCTCGGCCCAGTGTGCAGCGGCGGCCAAGAGAGCAAATAGAATGCTAGGTATGATAAGGAAAGGAATGGAAAATAAAACAAAAGATATTATAATGCCTCTATATCGTTCCATGGTGAGACCGCACCTTGAATATTGTGTGCAATTCTGGTCGCCGTATCTTAAAAAAGGATATAGCGATTTTAGAAAAGGTTCAGAGAAGAGCCACCAAAATGGTAAAGGGGATGGAAGGCGACTCCTATGAAGAAAGGCTAAAAAGGTTGGGGCTCTTTAACCTGGAAAAGAGACGGCTGAGGGGAGATATGATAGAAGTCTATAAATTAATGAACGGAGTGGAACGGGTACACGTAGATCGATTGTTTACCTTATCAGAATATAGAAAGACTAGGGGACATGCAATGAAGCTACAGGGTAAACTATTTAAGACTAATAAAAGAAAATATTTTTTCACTCAACGTGTAATCAAACTCTGGAATTTGTTACCGGAGGATGTAGTAAAGGCTGTTAGTGTAGCTGGGTTTAAAAAAGGTTTGGACAAGTTCCTGGAGGAAAGGTCCATAAACCATTATTAAGAAGGGACCCAGGATATCAATGCTTGAACCAATACAAGCATTGTGGAACCTGTGTCCCTTGGGGAAACTGCTAGGTACGTATGACCTAGATTGGCCACTGTTGGAAACAGAATACTGGGCTTGATGGACCTTGGTCTGACCCAGTATGGCATATCTTATGTTCTTATGTTCTTATCTGTACCCCGACCACACTGGGGCCTATTAAGATCGCATCAAAGCATCCGTCCATTACCACCTGCAGCAGACCAGGATTAGGAGGATGAGTCTTGACTATGGGACTCAGAGAGGCCCCGGATGGAATCGATGAGGGAGAGTCCGATGCATTTACTTCCAATGTACCTTTAACCTTTAGCATAACACACGCATATTGATCCATAGGACCAGATGAAACTTTAGGCGTGGATGATAACGCCACACTCAACTTCTTCCTTGTCAGTTTGATTCTCCTCTTTCCCCCACATGGTGCATCTCCTGCAGCAAAGGGGCACTAAAGGGGCGTGCCCCTTTGGTCATGCTTCCCTTCGGACACTTAACCTCGGGCCTCAACTGGGTATCTATTGCAGAATCTGGTATAATCTACAAAGAGGCAAACTTTACCCGATAGCCCTTCCACAGTATCACTTACAAAAATGTTTAAAAGAATCAGAGCAAGGACAGATCCCTGTGGCACACCACTGGTAACATCCTTCTCCTCAGATTGAGCTCCATTTACTGTACCTGTACCCTTTGTTGCCTCCCACTCAACCAAGTTCTAACCCAGCCAGTCACTTTAGGGTCTATAAGTTGCCTGTGTGGAACAGTGTCAAAAACATTACTGAAATCTAAGTATACAATATCTAGGGTTTTCCCTCAGTCCTACTCTCTGGTCACCCAGTCAAGAAATTAATGAGATTTGTCTGACAAGACCATGCTGTCTTGGGTTCTGCAAGCCATTGGATTCCAGAATCCTCACTATCCTCTGTTTTAGCAGCGTTTCCATTAATTTACTCACCACAGAGTTCAGACTAACTGGCCTGTAGTTCTCAATCTCTTCCTTACTTCTGCTTTTGTGTAAAGAGACCACATGCACTCTTCTCCAGTCCTCTGGAACTACTCTCAACTCTAAAGAAGCATTGAAAAGGTCAGACAGTGGAGCCACTGGAACTTCCCTAAGTTTCTTCAGTACTCTTGGATATGTTCCATCTGGCCTGATCACTTTGTCTACTTTTAGTTTAGCTAGCTCCTCGCTAACAGTCTTCTGAAAATCGTTTAAGATCCACCTCACTCAACCAATCTCTAACACAGTCAGTCACTTTAAGGTCCATCCCTAGGTCCTCAATTGATTTATAAGTTTTCATTACCACCTTTTGTAATGTAACTGGACATAGGCAATTTAGAATTATAGTGACAGTATGACTAAAACAAAACTGAAATTTCAACAAAAATGCAAGTGGAACAGCAAGGTAAATTTGGGTAGTTTCTAAAGTGTGTTAAAGGAATAATGCACGATATTTGCCCTTACCAAAGTATCCCATTCTTTTCTACTAAGTATCTCTACATCTTTCAGAGGCTTCCCCAACCGTCACTCTTGGTGTAGTGTAGTGGTATGTGTATTACAACATTCTTTTTTATCTATGCGAACAGCATCTAAAGTATTGTTACAAAATGCTGGAATGTTCTATAGGTTCATCTATGTTTTAATTAAAGGAAACAGATTTTCTTGCAGCAAGAGTAAAAATCAAAGAGATTTATTGTGTCCAGCGGTTTGAAATTGGAGCAGGACGTAGAGGAGGAGCAGTCGGTAATTATAAATGTGGCAAAGGTCAAATTTGTGCCATTACAAAAGAGGGAGATGAGTTCATCTTATCTAGAGCTGGAAAAACTATTCAGTTGCAACATGCAACATCACGAGGCTCTTCCTATGTGGCGTTGGATGCTATAAGATGCCCTTATATGAAGCTGTATATTAGTAAAACTGTGTAGCAATCCCAGGTGCGAATGGCAGAACATAAGCATTGTATACATAAGCAGATGAGGGAAGGTCCAATGGTACAGCATCGTATGACGCATAAACATAGTTGTGCAAAACTTTGTTGTATAATCATAGATCATGTTAAACAGAATGACCATAGAAGAGATCGTGGAAAAGTGTTGTTGCTACAAGAACACTTGATAGATAATTTGAATGTGCCAGAGGCGAATGAACTCAACAGTGTCATTGAATGGGGAGTATTTCTTTAATGAAAGTGATGAAGAATAGTATTATTGAATTGAATTGCGATGATAGGATTGCAGGATGTGCAGATGTTGCTTTGGGTTGGTGAGACTGAAGTGTAAGTATGTATAAGGGACCCATGTCAGGCGCTGAGAATTAAGAGCAGTGTGGACTTAAAGCCCCTGATGCAGCAATTGGTGAAACAAAGATCTTTGTCAGGCAAAGAGACATTAAGGGGAATTTTAGAAAGGACGTCCAAGTGCAATCTGGGATGTTTAAGCCAAAACATCTGAAAAAGAAGCAGGCACATCCAGGTGTAGACACGATTTCAAAAATGTGGATGTGCCTGATATGGATGGCTGCAGGGGCATCTACATAGACATCCTCAGAACCGTATTTCAAAATCTAGATGTCTAGGATAGCCTAATGGTTAGAGCAGATGCCAGGGTTTGAATCCCACTGCTGCTATCATTGACATTGTGCTGGAGTGTTATCTTCTGAATATTTTTAAGCCAAAAGGAGCTCTTTAAGATGCCTGGAGCAGATCTAAATGTATAGTTGATTATTTTAAGACTGCTGATCTTATGTAGCAATTCACCCTACCTATTCTATGTAACTTGAAATGTGTTTACTTGTTAAATATCCCGCTTTACCATGTAAATAGTTTTACTACTGTTCTATGTAACTTGTTTCGTAATTTGTAAACCGCTCTTGATCTCTGGAAGGGGCGGTATAGAAGCATTGAATAAATAAATAAATAAAGGTGCAATGCTTGGATGCCCATGATGTTTCTGAGATCAGGCGTGGATGTCCAGGTTCTTGGGACTGCCCCGGTCATGCCTTCACCATGCTCCTGTTCAGACTTGACAATCCTCATGCTGGGGAAGTCCCCAGAGCCGGCTTCTAAAATGACTCTGGAGATGTCTCTTTGCTTTGATGTCTCTATGACCATTTTTAGATGTCCAAAGCATGAATAGGGCTTCCAAAATGAACCCCATTGATTGCAAGGACTTTCAGATAAGTGTTTAAATATATCAGTATATATGAATTGAAGGGGTGCCAATTTGAAAATGGATGCACGCTTGTTGAAGAGTTCCTGTGCAAGTATTGTGGGATTTTTAAAGCAATGTAGAACATAAAATACTAAAAAAAGATTAATTGAAACAACATTGGATCAATTATGAAATTTAATAAAATGAAGTTTACATATAAGAGGCCCGATATTCAGCTCTGGTGGCTACTGCTCTATAGCAGTTAGCCACCGGCACTGAACTTTAAACCTGGATATTCAATTGCAGGGTCATATCTGGACGTCTGAGGATATTTTTCCAGTTTACAATGCCTATAGCTACATTACTACTGGAATCTGCATTGCAATCAGATCAATATTTAGTCCTAAAAATGTTATGTTTGCAGTTGTACTCGCTATGTAACTGTGAGCCATTTTCATTTGGCTATAAATACAGCATAGAAGTATAAGTAAATAAAATCTAAAAAATGTGTTTTTCTTTATAAAAGCAAACAATTTCTTGTTCAACAGGTTAAAATTTTGTCCAGATTTTTCTAAGACTATGCAGGCTGGGTAGGGGAATGTATAAGAATCTTTGTCAGGATGTTTTGGATGTGGGAGTCTTTAAAGTACTTAGCCAAAGGGGCTAGTTACTAATATGAGATAAGGAAATAACGCATGGTATTTGCCAATTAAAGCATGTCAAATGGCAAAATCTTGAGTTATTTTGCCATAATGCACATTGGTTTATGCAATGTGTGTTAGTAAATAAATAATGAGATAAAAAGCATGCAAATACATGCAAATTACCTCATTGTTATGCAAATCAAATAACACAACTTGCAGTGAACTTTGCACGCTGAATTATACATAGAAATGTAATGCTAACTTTGAATTGGCATTATTTTTCCTCTTGGGAGCATTGGAAAGTTAACACACAGCCTTATACTCCTGCGTGCCATCTTAAAGGGGCTGGTGAAAACAAAAACCTGTGCAGACCTCCATTCTCTCTCCCAGTAAAGCCCTCCACCCCTTGAAAACATCCCCCTATGAAGAGCCTCTTGGTCCCCAGTCAAGCCCCCCTCCCACTCCCCTGAAGGCATCTTGAACCTACCTGGGGGGGGGGGAGGGTTCCCTGGTATCTAGCAGTTAGGGTAGGAGTGATCCCCAGTCACACTTGCCCTATTAGGCTCCGACTTCAAAATGGCATTTACTGACCTTTAGCGGTAGTCTCTCAGCATTGTTACTAGGGGTCAAGCTGTTAGATAAGGTTAGTGGCTCCATCAGTAAAGTAAGCTCCTATAAAATGCAATATTTTATTGCAGCTTAGTAACATCCCCAAGTGCAAAGCTGTGTTTCAGATCAGAGTTATATATTTTAATCTGCATCAATAGAGTACATTTATGATGAATAAATGTCAGGAACACGAGGAGTCTGCATCAATCATATCATCTGTGTTTGTCATTAAAAGTCTGTATTACCACTGAAGGAGCTGTTTAATGGCTTTTGGTTCTTATTTATTCATATGCTTGTAACCTTTCTTTTGCCGCATGTGTTGCAGCAAGGAATAGAACCTTTCGCTTACGTTTGTTTTTGCATGTGCAAACAGACCTATGATTAGGCGGAAAGCTGAAGTAGTGATTGAGATGGCAGCAACAGAATCTAGCAGGTGGCAGGGAGACCAGGTCCTGTCGCCAAGAGGAGCAGCAGGTGGACTTGGTGAGCTACCTGAGCCCACCAAAGCTTCTGGTGAACACTGCAGGCTGCCCCGTCACCTGCCAAAGAGGAGAGGCGAATGGTGCATCAGTCAGGAAGCCCAGGCCCCACTTACCAATGACAAGAATTTGTGAAGAATGAGCGCCATGGGAAAGGGGTGCCTGGGCCCCAACTGCTGGAGAGAAAAAGAGGCTGGGGAGAGAGAGCACCGTGTAGTAGCATGCGAAGAGGTACAGACAGAGGAGGTGGAAATGTGGCAGAGGGTGGGAGCAAGTGCAAGAGAAGAAAAGGAGTAGGGAAGGCATGGAAAACAGAGTGGGGTGGGGAGATAGGAACGTTATGAGGAAGAGACTGAAGATTAGGGATAGTCAGACACCATCTGTGAGTGGACTATGCACTTCAACCCTCCCTACCTCACTCATCCAGTCACACTCTTGATCCACTCACTCACACTCTGCCCACCTCACCAACTCAAGCGATCCACTCATTGCAACACCCCATCCATTCAGTGATGAACACACTACACCCACTTACTCACACGTACCCCACTCCTACATCCACTCACACACAGGGGCGGCTCAAGGGGGGTGCGCGGCCATGTGCAGAGATTTGGTGTGGGGCCTCATTTGCATAATGTTAACATGCACTAACTTTTAGTAAACATGCCTCTTAATGAGTGTATGGATAAAGAAAGACTACCAGATTTCTACATTACTATACTCCAGTGCCAACCGCCAGACACATTAGGAAGTACTATAAACACTGCCCATTTAGAACCAATAGCAAACCCACCATATAATAACAGCACTACCAGGACTCATAAAGCACCAAACCCTACCTATCAAAAGGCAACATTGCAAATATTAAACCAATACATCTCTGACTGGGAAAGAGAACAAGTGGCACTGTCAAATAGAAACTACATGAACAGCTCAGTTACACATGTAGAACATAGACCGTCACCAAACAAAGAACAAGGAATCACAATTTAGAAATAGGAAGAGAATAATTAAACTGGGAACCCCAAAAGCCAAACTTGAAATGTACAACAACACTGCAGAAATAAAACTAAAATTAATTTCCACTTGTACTAAACAAAATGCAGACGTTAAAGATGCACATTTCCCAGAGCTGACATATTCCAATTAATAAATTCAAAATAAAAAAGTATATTTCTACCTTTTGTTGTGTGGGCATTTTATTTTTCAGTTGCAATTGCTCCAGTCACTTTCTTCTGGTTTCTTCTTGTCTTCTGCTGTCTCTCCATTGTCTGCTGTCCATTTGTCCTTTCTTTTCTCTTCTTTTTTTTCCATTCTCTCTCTACATCTGCTTTAACATACTGATTTTTTTCCTTTTGCTCTTTCCTCTATCTCTTTCTTTATTCCTTTTTCATCCACTCAAATTTTACCCCTCCATCCTCAATCCCCACTTACTCTCCCAGTATCCGGCCAATCGTAGATTTTTCTTCCCTCCCATACAAAATATTTTCCCCCTCTCCATTTCACTCTCTGAGCCCCATCCCATTCTAGTCCTCCCCCAAAATAAGCTCCCTTCTAGTTCCAGTCCCACCCAGCATCCGCTCCCATCTAGTCCCCGCATCAGCCCATTTCCAATCCTAGCCCCCCATCAGCCCATTTCTAATCATATCCTAGCCCCTCCATCTTTGATTTTGTTTTGCACCTGTTAAACACTTAGGATGTTTCAATGTAACTGTTGTTTGAAAATGTAAATCGCTTTGATTACCTGAAATAGCCATATATAAAACCCACAAATAAATAAATAAATTTCCAGTCCTAGCTCCCCCCCCCCCACTCAGCCCATCAGCCCATTTCCAGACCTAGCTCCCCCCACTCATCCCATTTCCAGTCCAAGCCCCCCTCCCCATCAGCTATTTCCAGTTCAAGTCCCCCCTCCATTCATCAGCCCATTTCCAGTCCTATCCTAGCCCCCGCCCATCATCCCATTTCCAACCCTAGCCCCCCCATCAGCCCATTTCCAGTCCTAGCTCCCCATCCATTTCCAGTCCTATCCTAGCCCCTCCATCAGCTCATTTCCAATCCTAGCCCCACCATCAGACCATTTCCAGTCCTAGCTCCCCTCCACTCCGCCAATTTCCAGTCCAAGCCCCCCACTCAGCCCACTTTAGGAAAACAAAACACTAGCAATAAGGCTTTTGAATATGTATCCCCTTCACTCTGGAATCAACTACCTGATGAGCTCAGAAACATCACTGACCTGACTCTATTCTGGTCCCATCTCAAAACATATCTATTTATTGATCATTTTGACCAAATTGATCACCCTCCATAATCCATGAGCCTGTGTAATATACACAAACCCTCTTCATTTCCTTAACCCCCTCATAAAATACTAATACAATTCTTCTCATGCAACACCCTCTCTTATTCAGCTTATCCATATCTCAATAATCGTTATCTGTAAATAAGTTATAATGTCTCAATCATTTAAATACTTTGATTTTGTTTTGCACCTGTTAAACACTTATGATGTTTCAATGTAATTGTTGTTTGAAAATGTAAACCACTTTGATTACCTGAAATAGCAGTATATAAAACCTGCAAATAAATAAATACATTTCCAGTCCGAGCTCCCCCCACTCAGCCCATTTCCAATCCAAGCCCCCCTATGAGACCATTTCCAATCCTAGCCCCTCCATGAGTCCATTTCCAGTCCTTTTCTAGCCCCATCTTCAGCCCATTTCCAGTCCTAGCTCCCCTCCACTCAGCCAATTTCCAGTCCAAGCCCCCCACTGAGCTCATTTCCAGTCCTAGCTCCCCCCCCTCAGCCCATTTCCAGTCCAAGCCCCCTGTGAGCCTATTTCCAGTCCTAGCCCCTCCATAAGTTCATTTCAATCCAAGCCTCCCCAACAGCACATTTCCAATCCTAGCCCCCCCAACAGCCCATGTCCAGTCCTACTCTAGCTCCTCCATCAGCCCATTTCCAGTCCTAATTCCCCCCCACTCAGCCCATTTCCAGTCTAAGCCCCCTTCCCCAACGGCTATTTCCAGTTCAAGACCCCCTCCACTCAGCCCATTTCCAGTCCTAGCTCCCTCCCACAGCCCATTTCCAGTCCAAGCCCCCCTTCCCCTCCCGAAGAGCCCCGCAGCTATCTAAAATGCTTTAAAGGGAGCCAGAGAGGCTCTGTCTCACCTCTAACAGCTGCCGAAGTGAAGCACGTCTTTTTCCTTCACTTCAACAGCTGTACTGAAGTTAAGAATGCTGCTGCGCTGAGGTCAAAGGGGACTTCCTGTTTCCCAGCGCTCAGCGCGGCAGCGTTCTAAACTTCAGTACAGCTGTTGAAGTGAAGGAAAAAGACGCGCTTCACTTCAGCAGCTGTTAGAGGTGAGCCGGGGCCATATGCCCACTCTGCAGGCACAAAAGTTTACTCAGAATAGTGAAGGGAACTGCTCCTATGTGCAAGGCTTCCAGCATGCAGTACTTGCTTCTTTTGCATGCCTGAACAGTAAAGGTATTTTATATTATTGTAAGAAATGAAAGCCTTGGATGCCTATTTTTGTAGCCTTGTCATTAAATGAGGTCATTTACACCCACCCTCCCCTGGGAAAATCACAGCTTTATAGGTACTTGCACAACTTAAAAGACAGGAGGTGCTCTCAGGTGAAGCTCATTACCCAAATCAGTCATACACCAAGGACCTGAGATTAATTAAGCTTCAGGTGAACAAGGTATATTAAACTTCTTAGGTACAGTTTTAGTGGTATAAATATCCATTGCACCCTTTAGTACATATAGAACTTAAAGATCTAAACACAAACTTAAAACTAAGATGCAGACAGCAGTCCAGCAGCGGGATGTGGGCTTTCCAGTCTTTTGCATTGAGTGTCACATGTATGATTTTCTCCCAGCTGGTGAGAGGTCTTACGTGTGCACTAGGTGCAAGGAGCTCTCTGCTCTCAGGGAACGAGTCCGTTCTCTAGAGGCTAGAGTAGCAGACTTGGAAAACATAAGACAGACAGAGAGGTACATAGACGAGACCTACAGGGATATAGTCCTGAAGTCCCACCTCCAGTCTGGCAGCATCCCTGCTGCCATGGAGGAGAGAGGTCACGTGACAGGAGAGCATCACCCTGGTGTGGCAGGAAGTGATCCTGTAACTAGGACCTGTCCTCCAGGTGATGTAAACCCCTCTCGCACCGAGGAGGTTTCTCCAGGGCCAAGTGCCCATGCGGGAAGGGTTAGGACAGCAGTTATAGTTGGTGATTCGATCATTAGGCATGTAGATAGCTGGGTGGCTGGTGGACGTGAGGATCGCCTGGTAACATGCCTGCCTGGTGCGAAGGTAGCGGACCTCACACGCCACCTAGATAAGGTCTTAGATAGTGCTGGGGAGGAGTCTGCTGTCTTGGTACATGTTGGTACCAATGACATAGGAAAATGTGGTAGGGAGGTTCTGGAAGCTAAATTTAGGCTTTTAGGTAGGAAGTTGAAATCCAGAACTTCCAGGGTAGCGTTCTCCGAAATGCTTCCCGTTCCACGCGCAGGACCCAATAGGCAGGCAGAGCTCCGGAGTCTCAATGCGTGGATGAGACAATGGTGCAGAGATGAGGGGTTCGGATTTGTTAGGAACTGGGGAACATTCTGGGGAAAGGAGGGGCTCTTCCGAAGGGATGGGCTTCACCTTAACCGGGATGGAACCAGGCTGCTGGCATTAACCTTTAAAAAGGAGATAGAGCAGCTTTTAAACTAGATAATAGGGGAAAGCCGACAGTCGCCCAAGAGCGCATGGTTCGGAAGAATGTATCCTTGAAGGATACTACAAAAAGCAGAGAGGTTCCAAAAAGAGTAAAGTAGCCCAAATGCCCTCGAGTATGGAGCAGACAGAACTTAAAGATCCCAAATTACCCATGTCTACCAATAGCCAAATTAATATGAATAAAATACAGTCTCTAAAATGCTTGTATGCAAATGCTAGAAGTCTACAAAACAAGATGGGAGAGTTAGAATATATAGCACTAAACGAGAGGTTAGATATGATTGGAATATCAGAGACATGGTGGAAGGAGGACAACCAGTGGGACACTGTGATACCTGGGTACAAACTATATCGAAATGATAGAGCTGATCAAATTGGTGGAGGGGTTGCGCTCTATGTTAGAGAGGGCATTGAGTCAGAAAGGATTAAAGTTTTGCAAGAAACAAAATTTGCTGTAGAATCTCTATGGATTGAAATTCCATGTAAAAAGGGGAAGGCGATGGCAGTGGGGGTGTACTATCGTCCGCCTGGCCAGAATGAACAAATGGATGATGAAATGCTCAAAGAAATCAAGGAAGCTAGCAAAAGTTACAGTGCAGTAATAATAATGGGTGATTTCAATTACACCGGCATCGACTGGGTCAGTGTCACAACAGGACATGCTAGGGAGATAAAGTTCCTAGATGAAATAAATGACTGCTTCTTGGAGCAGCTGGTTCATGAACCGACCAGAGGGGAAGCAATATTAGACCTAGTCCTTAGTGGAACACCAGATGTAGTGCAAGAGATAAGGGTGTTGGGGCCACTTGGCAATAGTGATCATAGCATGATCGCCTTTGATTTAATTAGTGGAGGAGGGATAGTAAGGAAATCCACAGTACTACCCTTTAACTTTCGAAAGGGAGACTATGATAGAATGAGGAAAACAGTTAAGAAAAAACTAAAAGGAGCAGTTGCAAAGGTTAAAGACGTACATCAAGCTTGGGTGTTGTTGAAAAATACTATCTTGGAAGCCCAGACCAGCTGTATTCCACGCTTTAAGAAAAGTGGAAGGAAGTCCCAAAAAATTGCCAGCATGGTTTAAAGCTGAGGTCAGAGAGGCTGTTGTTGCCAAAAAAGCATCTTTCAAGAAATGGAAAAAAGAGCCAAATGATGAAACCTGGAAACAGCACAAGCACTGGCAAGTCAAATGCAAGGCATTGATAAGGCAGGCAAAGAGAGAATTTGAGAAGAAGCTTGCTGCGGAAGCAAAAACGCGAAATAAAGACCTTTTCAAGTACATTCGTAGCAAAAAACCCGTGAGAGAGTCAGTTGGTCCATTAGATGATAAAGGGGTTAAAGGAGCACTAAGAGGCGACAAGGCGATAGCGGAGAGACTGAATGAATTCTTTGCTTCGGTCTTTACTGAGGAAGATGTAGGGATGTTACCCACGACTGAAGTGGTATTTAAAGGTGTGGAAGAATTGAAGGAAATATCGATACATCGGGAAGATGTCTTACAACTATTAGATAAACTGAAGAGTAGCAAATCACCTGGGCCGGATGGTATACATCCAAGGGTGTTGAAAGAACTGAAATTTGAGATTGCAGACCTGCTATCAGTAATCTGTGAACTATCATTAAAATCATCTCTAATACCTGAGGATTGGAGGATCGCCAATGTAACACCAATTTTTAAAAAGGGTTCGAGGGGTGATCCGGGAAACTACAGACCGGTGAGCCTGACATCAGTACCGGGAAAAATGGTAGAAACCATCATAAAGAATAAAATTACTCAGCATATAGATAGTCACGACCTAATGGGAGACAGCCAACATGGCTTTAGACAAGGAAGATCTTGTCTTACTAATCTGTTATGTTTTTTTGAAGGAGTGAATAAACAGGTGGACAAAGGTGAGTCGGTTGATATTGTGTATCTGGACTTTAAGAAAGCCTTTGACAAGGTCCCTCATGAGAGACTTTTGGCAAAACTAAAGAGTCATGGGATAGGAGGCAGTGTACTACTGTGGATCAGGAACTGGTTAAAAGATAGAAAGCAGAGGGTAGGGCTAAATGGCCAATTTTCCCAATGGAGAAAGGTGAATAGTGGTGTACCCCAGGGATCTGTGCTGGGTCCGCTGCTTTTTGACATATTCATAAATGACCTGGAAAGTGGAATAACGAGTGAGGTTATCAAATTTGCTGATGACACAAAACTATTTAAAGTTGTTAAAACCCAGGAGGATTGTGGAAAATTGCAAGAGGATCTTGATAAATTGGAAGACTGGGCATCAAAATGGCAGATGAAATTTTAAGTGGAGAAGTGCAAGGTTATGCACCTAGGGAAGAACAACCCAAACTATGGTTACACGATGCAAGGTTCCACATTAGGAACCACCACCCAAGAAAAAGATTTAGGCGTCCTTGTGGATACCATGTTAAAACCCTCGGCCCAGTGTGCAGCGGCGGCCAAGAGAGCAAATAGAATGCTAGGTATGATAAGGAAAGGAATGGAAAATAAAACAAAAGATATTATAATGCCTCTATATCGTTCCATGGTGAGACCGCACCTTGAATATTGTGTGCAATTCTGGTCGCCATATCTTAAAAAGGATATAGCGATTTTAGAAAAGGTTCAGAGAAGAGCCACCAAAATGGTAAAGGGGATGGAAGGCTACTCCTATGAAGAAAGGCTAAAAAGGTTGGGACTCTTTAACCTGGAAAAGAGACGGCTGAGGGGAGATATGATAGAAGTCTATAAATTAATGAACGGAGTGGAACGGGTAAACGTAGATCGATTGTTTACCTTATCAGAATATAGAAAGACTAGGGGACATGCAATGAAGCTACAGGGTAAACTATTTAAGACTAATAAAAGAAAATATTTTTTCACTCAACGTGTAATCAAACTCTGGAATTTGTTACCGGAGGATGTAGTAAAGGCTGTTAGTGTAGCTGGGTTTAAAGAAGGTTTGGACAAGTTCCTGGAGGAAAGGTCCATAAACCATTATTAAGAAGGGACCCAGGATATCAATTCTTGAACCAATACAAGCATTGTGGAACCTGTGTCCCTTGGGGAAACTGCTAGGTACGTATGACCTAGATTGGCCACTGTTGGAAACAGAATACTGGGCTTGATGGACCTTGGTCTGACCCAGTATGGCATATCTTATGTTCTTATCTTATGTTCTTATGTTCTTATGTACTTGTATAGGGAGTCTTTGCAGTTAAATTTTTAGTCTGTTTGTGGGTCTTGCTATGTAGCAGCAGCGGCAGCTTGATAAAGCTTTTATTTGTATATTTAGTGTTGCTATCCATTTATGGGGCACTGCTGAATATACATATAAGCTGTAGCCATGGCTACCACTTCTCTGCTCCAGTTAGACATGCTACTTTAGTGACCTAACTTGAATGGAATTAAGTGGCACCTCCCTATAAACACCTGGGGGGGGGGGAGGAGGGAAAGAGGTACCACCACTAACTGGTTAGCATCGAGGCATACTGGGGGGGGGGGTTGTTCCAAGGGTGGCATCTATCGATAACTATGTAGTGGCGATATTGAGGCACAGTAAAGGCTAGCCTAACTTTTGCCGCAGAAGCTAACCTGGATTTTCAATGCTGTGACCCAGATACGGCCCAGGCATTGAATATATGGGCTTAAGGTTCAGCAGCGGTGGCTAGCAGCTGCCGTTTAATATCAGGCCCATAACCTTTATGCGTATAACCTGCAATAGTGTGTTCTACTTACACAGTTATGGAAATATTTTAAATATTGCTGCTTATGTGATCAGAGGAGCTTTGTATATTACTACTACTACTACTGAACATTTGTATAGTACTGCAAGACGTATGCGGCGCTGCACAGACTCTTGTAAAAGACGGTCCCTGCTCATCAGAGCTTACAATCTTGTCAAGATAGACAACACAGTAGCTATAGACATGGGATACATCTAGGAGGAATGGTAAGGAAACGCAAAGAAGATCAGGTGAGTCAAGATCTGAAAACGTCAGCGAAGAGGTGAGTTTTCAGCCTGGATTTGAAAAGGGTCAGAGAAAGTGCCTGACATACGGACTCAGGAAGTTTGCTGCAGACATAAGGAGCGAAGTCTGGAATTAGCAATAGAAGAGAAGGGCACAGATAGAAGCAATTTGCCAGAAGAGCAGAGTTCCTGAGGAGGAGTATAAGGAGAGATAAGAGAGGAATGGTAGTGAGGAGCTGCAGAGTGAATGCACTTATAGGTCAGCAGAGAAGTTTGAACTGGATGCGGAAATGGGAATAGGGAGCCAATGAATTGACTTGAGACAAGGGGTAATATGAGCATGGTGAGGCTGGCGGAAGATTAGCTGTGCAGCAGAGTGTTGAAACATTGAAGGGGAGAGAGATGATTCAGAGGAAAACCAGCAAGAAGCAGGTTACAATGGTCTAGAAGGGAGGTGACTAAGGAGTGGATAAGTGTCTTACTAGTGTGTTCAGAAAGAATGGGCGAATTTTGTTGGTGATGTAGAGGAAGAAATGGCAGAATTTAGCTATCAGTTGGATGAGGAGAGGAGGGGCAGGGGAGATATGATTCAGACCTTTAAATACTTAAAGAGTATTCATAAACAAACAAACCTCTTCCAAAGATGGGAAAGCTGTAAAACTAGAGGGCATAACATAAAGCTGCAAGGGGGTAAACTGAAAGACGTCAGGAAATACTTTTTCACTGAAAGGGTGGTGGATGCTTGGAATGCCCTCCCGATGGAAGTGGTGGGGGCAAACACAGTGACAGAATTCAAAATGGCATAGGACAGATACAATGGATCTCTTTATAGCAACAGGATAAAATTAAAATAAACATAACTATCTCTTATATCTCAGCAAATAGGGGTGACCTACATGGAGCGGTGGGTACACCCCTAAACAAAGGCATGGGGAGAGGTGACCTACACGGAGCGGTGGGTACACCCCTAAACAAAGGCATGGGGAGAGGTGACCTGCACGGAGTGGCAAGTGCACCTACTCTTGCTGCCTTGCTGGGCAGACTAGATGGACCATATTGGTCTTTATCTGCCGTCATGTACTATGTCACTATGTAACTATGTGTGTGGAGAAGGAAAGAGAGAGAGGAGTCAAAGACGACCCCAAGGTTGCGAGCTGAGGCGACATGGAGGAGAAGAGAGTTATCCACAGAGACAAAATAAAAAGCTCAATTTTGACTACGTTCAATTTTAAGCAGAAGTGAGACATCCAAGCAGCAATGGGTGCACACAGTTTTGTCTGCCTCAATGATACATTGGAAATTATGAAAACATAGGGGGGGGGGGATATGAACGAGATTAATGCAGTTATCAGACCTGCACTTGGCATTCATCGAAACTAACCAGGCAGCAGCTGAATATCACCGCTGCCCAGTTATGTCCTTGGCATTCAATATCCTGGTCTTATGTTCAGCGGTGACGGTTACCCACTTTACAAACCCCACTGTAATGGGGAAGATCTGTCCCTTGCTATGCAGTCAGAGGAAACTGAGGAAAGTACGTCAGATTCTGATAGCCAAGCAAAGCACATGGCTGCAGGTTGCCAGGGGAGATATAAACAAACCCAGCCACGAGTGCAGCAGCCCCGCCCAAGTTGCAAACAATCCCCGTGCCCTGAGTGTAATAGGAATCACCTGGGTGGGGGAGGAATGAAGCTAAGCCCTAAGGAAGATAAAAAGCACTCATTAGAAAGCAGAGAGAGTTCTGGAAGGAGAACGAGTTCTGGAAGGAGAACGAGCTCTGGAAGGAGAACTGGATCTGGATTTGGATCTGAGAGGAGTTCTGGTGGAGCAGCTGTGAGCTCCGGCAGCAGAGCTAGAATGGGAACAAACTTTGGAACAGACAGAGGAACAAGGAGAGCAGTTAGAAGGACTGATAGCAGAGAGACCGAGAGTGATTTAAGCAGCCCTGAGAACCGGCCAGAGAAAGCTTCAGCTGAAAAGGTACAGAGAACTCAAACCCAAAGACTACAGGAAAGCTACTCTCAGTTACAGCCATGCAGAAAGTCAGTTTGGGAGTGCCCAGAAGCTTTGGTGAGAGGAAGGTACAAATCTCTGAACTCTGCTGATATTGAAGAAGCACTGCCGAGTAAACCTTACAGGCAAAAGCTAGACAGCGGTCTCTGTAAAAGGAACAGGGAGAAAACAAAGAATACCAGTTTCCTCTGGGATAGTAAAGCTCTCCGGGACTCTCTTAAAGGTAAAGAGAATTGTTTTAAATCCCTGTGTGAATGTGTTCCCATGTATACAGCGGGGGAAGGGCTGGAGGATATGCAAGTTGAATCCATAGAGGAATGTATAAATGATGAGCCCATGGATTGTACACTGACTATAGCAGATAATGTAGAATCACTTTGCTGAGTTGGATGTATAAAGCTGTAGGAACAGCATTGAGAAGCAAAGTGAGCACTGCTGCCTTTGAAAAGAAACGTTTATTGACTCCTGTGTTAAAGGACTGTATAGTGAAAGCTGGAAGAAAAAGGAGTTATTTTTCTGCAGTTCCTAATTTACTTTTCTTTGTACCAGAAGCATGGTTATTTTGTCCTAAGTTCTTTGTGCTTACCAAACCCCGGGACGGGGAAATAAAACCTCATTTTGACCTTACTACTTTTGGTTACCTCTATTCCTCTGTGTGGGGAGTGTTTGGGACTTCATTACCCAGAGGGTGTGTACTACTACGCCTGCACAACCCCCACTTCCTGGTTCAGGATATTCACCAGCCTGACCCTCTCTGCATGCCCTAGGACCCAGGGTAGGCCACTGGTGACACCACTTAATCAATAACTAGTTTATCTACTGTCCTGTGAAAGTCCAGAGCTTATGAGGGCAGATGGTAGCAAGGGCCCAAGGTGTCTGAAAGTAGAAAAAAAGATAAAAGGCGAGCAGAAAGCTGCACTCAGAAGCTTACCAGTTCAGGACTATTAGGCAGCTGTCACATTTCAGAAAAGCTGCTCCAGGAAAGGAATACACAATGCTGTAATGACAGTGGTCTGAAAGGCAGGACCTGAATGGGAGTTGCCCTTCACCCTCTTTCCCTGAGTGGACGTCTTCTTGTAGACCGTGAATGAAACTGAAGGAAAGCCATTGAACATAAACTCAAGCTCACAACACAGGGTCCTGCTTCTAATGGACTTAGTAGGGTGTTTCCATCCTAACCTGTTGGGTTCAGGTGCATCTTTTCCTCTGCTCATTCCTGAAAAGTCAACTCTGGACCTCTGGCACAAATTCCTAAATATTTGTGTCTAGCTAGAGCTACTCCTTGTTTCTTTCTAATCACAAATCCTCTGCTAAAAGAGGCCAGGTATCCCATTCGTTTTAGCCTGCACATCCTTGCTGAATGCACTTCTCTGTTATTAAGACAGAAAAACATCATTCCAGTAAGACAGAGCTACCATGTTTTCCAAGCTCTGACCTTTCTAGAGTATTACCTCATATAATAAATAAGATATCCCATGGGAATACTTGCTGATTAACTTCAGCAGAATATCCCATGGTAACGGATTACCTGCATGGCAGCATTAGCATTACATTATTAACAAACTCCAAATCCCAGAATACATAGATAAAATACAGAGTGTATTTGATACTATTATCAAAACCCTTATCCACTTTCTCATTACCCCCCCACTTTGGCTACTACAACCTGCTCTTCATAGTTCTCCTAGTAAACCATCTTGCAATATTGCAAGCCATCCAGAGTTCAACTGCACAATTTACATTTCACTTATGTTGCTACACCTATATAACTCCTCTTCTCAAGTCACTATATTCACTCCTTATCTGCTTCTGCACACTTTAAACAAATCTTTAAACATCCCATCGGGAGCAAGGCTTCCTCCTTTTCACTGCTGTATCAATTGGGGAGACCTGCAGGGAGTGGGAAGGTAAGCTCCTCCCTACTCCCCACCGGTCAGCCAATCGGCATGGCAGACCTGAACCTTTAAACATCCCGCACCTGAGGGCCTCACCAGAGGGCCCTTTGGCGTGGCCCGAATGAGGCCAATGAGAAAAGCAATCACTCCCCACTGTACTGCCAGATTTCAGGCAAGCTAGCACCTGGACGCTTACCCATTCAGCTCCTACAAGCCCACCACTGTTAACACGAAGGACTTAAAGTACAACCACTTCGATGACTAAACTTCTGACTGGACATCTAGCCATAAGCAATGCTAAATCTGTGTGACAGGTAGTTTTTGTACTCATATTCAGCAGCAAGGTATATGGGATCAGCAATATAGGTTATTGAGTGCTGTAGTGCCCTCATTCTGGTGCCACTTTCATGAAACTTGGGGGGGGGGGGATGCTAGGCACTATAGGACTCAAATTCTCCAGGAGCCACAGGTTGACTGGTGGGAGGTGGTGGGGAGGAGGGTTAGAAGCATAAGGGAAATAGAGAATGTTGGGGGAAGACAGGCCAGAGGAGAGACTTTGGGTTTAAAAAAGGTTTGAACAAGTTCCTGGAGGACAGGTCCATAAACCATTATTAAAGGGGACCTGGGAAATCCACTGCTTGTCCGAATACAAGCACTGTGGAACCTGTGTCTTCTGGGGAAACTGCTAGGTGACCTATATTGGCCACTGTTGGAAACAGGATACTGGGCTTGATGGATCTTAGTCTGACCCAGTATGGTATATCTTATGATATCAGTATATTCTGTAGCCACCAGATGGCACCCTCCTAATTCCTTTTTAATCTAGAGCAGCGGTTCTCAACCTGTGGGTCGCAACCCCCATAGGGGTCGCCAAAGGATTTAGCAGGGGTCGCCTCACTCCGCCTAAAAAAAAAAAAAAAAAAGCGCACAAGTTGCTGCCGCGTCTGCTTCTCGGCAGCGGCAAACTCACCCCCTTCCTTCTAATGCAGCCGCGGCTCCCTGCCTCTTAGGTTGTTTACCACTTCCTTTGGAGGCGGGACAATGCTGCACGGAGCCCGTTTAGAGACAGAAAGGCTCCGCAACGGTTTACAGGCACAGCCCGGTTCCCTAAGAGGCAGGGAGCCGCGGCTGCATTAGAAGGGAGGGGGTGAGTTTGCCACTGCTGAGAAGCAGACTCGGCAGCGGCAGCAACTTGTGCGCTAGAAGGAGACAGACATGGGGAGAGGGGAGCAGGGAACCTGCAACGGGGCTCACGAGGGGGCTGATATGGATGGATGGAGGGAGGGGGGCTGACATGGATGGAGCGGGGCTGATATGGATGGATGGAGGGAGGGGGGCTGACATGGAGAGAGGGGGGGCTGACATGGATGGATGGATGGAGGGAAGGGAGGGCTGACATGGAGGGGGCTGACATGGATGGATAGAGGAAGGGAGGGAGGGAGGGCTGACATGGACAGAGGGGGTACTGACATGGAGGGATGGAGGGATGGAGGGAGGGAGGGGGGCTGACATAGAGGGAGGGAGGGGGACTGACATGGATGGATGGATGGAGGGAGGGGGCTGACATGGACGGGGGGGCTGACATGGAGGGAGGGAGGGGGGCTGACATGGACAAAGGGAAGAGACAGGGGGACATACTGGACAGACGGGGGATAAATGCTGGACAGAGGGGAGAGACAGTGCGGGTTAGAATTATAATGGGCAGATAGGGGGGCTAGGACTGGTAATGGGTTGATTAGGGAAGGCTAGGACTGGGAACAGACTGATCAAGGGGGGGTTGGGACTGGTAATGGACTGATGGGGGGCTAGCATTGGAAATGAGCTGATCGGGGAGATTAGGACCGGAAATGGGCTGATTAGAGGAGGCTAGGACTGGTAATGGGCCAATGGAGGGGTAGGACTGGTAATGGACTGATGGAGGCGTAGGACTGGTAATGGGCTGATTAGGGGAGCCTAGCACTGGCAATGGGGTTGAGGAGGGACTAGCACTGGAAATGAGCTGATTAGGGGGTAGGACTGGTATTGGGCTGATTAGGGGAGGCTAGCATTGGTAATGGGGTTGAGGGGGGACTAGCACTGGAAGCGAGCTGATTGGGGGGCTTCGACTGGGAATGGGCTGATGGTGGGGAGGGGAGGATAGAGCTTCTGGCCCTGGAAGAAAACTGGGGGCTAAGGCTACAAATTGGCTGATACGAGGGGATGGGAGAATGGAACTGGAAGGGAGTGGATCTGAGAGGGGCTGCCATGGCATTTGTACTAGAAGGGACTGGTCAGTGGGGAAGGAGGGGGACTGGAAGGGAATGGACACCATTGGCAGTCATGGGAATGCAAGTTGACATTGGAAGGTACTGAGAGTGAGGACTGGAAAGGGGCTGATACTGGGGAGGGTTTCTGGGACTGGAAATAGGCTGATGGAAAGAAGTGAAGAAAACGAAAGAAGAGATAAGAAAGGGCAGATGGACCATAGACCACAGAAAGAGAGCTAAGGGAAGACAGGAAAGCAGAAGCCTCAGATTGGGACCAGCATGATCAGAGAATAAATTGGTCAGACAATAAAGGTAGAAAAAATAATTTTATTTCATATTAGTGATTTGACTACAAAATCATCATAATTTTGAAATCAAATATTGTTACTTGTGATTAATTATTGTGGTTTAAATAAGCAAATTTTATAAATAAAAACTTATTGCAAAGGCCTATAATATATTAATAATTCAACAAATGATTACAGCGACAATGTGTTAACAGTAAAGGAAGAGAGACACATTTGATTTTATCATTGGGGGTCACTACAAGTTGACCAATGGTAAAAGGGGTCACGGTACAAAAAAGATTGAGAACCACTGATCTAGAGGCACAGGCTAATGAGTAACATCATCACTAGACAATCACTGTGGGAAGCAATACCTCTGTCCCACACAGCTTAACTAGCAAGGATTTACTACCACTGTCCCCTGAATATCTCTCTGCCCACAGATACCTGTCAGCCCACTGAAATTGGCAAGTACCTTAAAGCATGCCACCTCAAATCTCACTCCACGCAAGCTACAATACAGAAAGACCAAGCAGAAAGCATATAGGAGGATCTGCAGCAGAAACTATTATGCAACCCTCCTCCATGGTAAGACCCTCTCAACAGACATTAAGCACCGAAGAAATACACTGACTTTATTAAGTAACATAGAAACATACAAACATGATGACAGAAAAAGACCACATGGCCTATCTAGTCTGTCCTTCCATATCAACAACTACAACAGTCCACTTTTTACCTTTAGAGATCCTCTGTGTTGGTCCCATGCTTTTTTGAATTCAGTTACTGTCCTCATCTCTACCACCTCCACTGGGAGACTATTCCATGGATCCACTACTCTTTCCGTAAAGAAATATTTCCGCATATCACTCCTGAATCTATCTCCCTTCACCCTCATCCCATGTCCCCTCGTAGCAGAACTTGCTTTCAATTGAAAGAGGCTCTCCCCCTGAACATTTATGCCACGGAGGTATTTAAACATCTCAATCATATCACCTCTATCCTGCCTTTCCTCTAAGGTGTACATATTAAGATCCTTAAGTCTGTCCTCATATGCTTTATAATGAAGCCCACTAATCATTTTAGTAGCCACCCTCTGCACCGACTCCATCCTGTTCACATCCTTTTGAAGGTGCGGTCTCCAGAATTGCGCACTATACTCCAAATGAGGTCGCACCAAAGACTTATACAGAGGCATTATCACCTCCTTTTTTCTGCTAGCCATTCCTCTCCGTATGCACCCAAGCATCCTTCAAGCGTTTGCCATCGCCTTTTCTACCTGTTTAGCTACTTTAAGATCATCAGACACAACCACGCCTAGGTCCCGCTCTTCTTTAGTGGACAAAAGTACTTCACCTCCTATACTGTATTGCTCCCTTGGATTGCTGCAGCCCAAATGCATGACCTTACATTTTTTAACATTAAATCCCAGCTGCCAAATTCTAGACCATTCTTCAAGCTTAGCTAGATCCCTCCTCATGTTATCTACACCTTCCTGGGTGTCTACTCTATTGCAGATTTTGGTATCATCTGCAAAGAGGCAAACCTTACCCGACAGCCCTTCCGCTATATCACTAACCAAGATGTTAAAAAGAATCGGACCAAGGACAGATCCCTGGGGCACACCACTGGTAACATCCTTCTCCTCAGAGTGAGCTCCATTTACTTGTACTCTTTGTCGCCTCCCACCCAACCAATTTCTAACCCAAGCAGTAACTTTAGGATCCATCCCTAGGGTGCTCAGTTTGTTTATAAGTCGCCTGTGAGGAACAGTGTCAAAGGCTTTACTTAAATCTAAATACACCACATCTAGAGCTCTCCCTCGGTCCAACTCCCTGGTCACCCAGTCAAAGAAATCAATCAGATTTGTCTGGCAAAACCTGCCTCTGGTGAATCCATGTTGCCTCGGATACTGTAATCCGCTGGACTCCAGAAACCTCATTATTTTCTCTTTCAGCAGCGTTTCCAATAATTTACTCACCACCGAAGTTAAACTAACCGGCCTGTAGTTTTCAACCACATCCTTACTTCCGCTTTTGTGTAAAGGCACCACATGCAGGGCCGGCCCATCCATTGAGCAAGAATGTTTTTTGCACAGGGCCCCGCGTTTCAGGGGGCCCCGCGCAAAGAACATTCTGCTTTTCTTTAAATTACATTAAAAAAAAAAAGCTGGCTCTGGCTGCTGCCGCTGCCGCTGCCGCCGCAGCAGCGGCAGAATGAAGTGTCCCGTGGGGCCTCCTCTGCTCACTGAGCCCCTTTGCAAGGGCTTTCAGATTCGTGAAGGGAGAGTGTCTCCCTCGCGTCTCTGTTAAGCCCGCAGGGGCTAATGGGAAATTTCCCATCTGCCCCTTTAGACGCGAGGGGCTGATGGGAAATTTCCCATTAGCCCCTGCGGGCTTAACAGAGACGCGAGGTAGACACTTTCCCTTCGCGAATCTGAAAGCCCTTGCAGAGGGGCTCAGCAGCAGAGGAGGCCCCGCGGGACACTTCATTCTGCCGCTGCTGCGACGGCGGCAGCGGCAGCAGCCAGAGCCAGCTTTTTTTTTTTTAGGACTGGTAATGGGCTATGGGGGGGTTAGGACTGATAATGGGCTATGGGGGGGGGGGGCTAGGACAGGAAATGGGCTGATGGGGAGGGGTTAGGACTGGTAATGGGCTGTGGGCTGTTGGGGGGGGGGTTAGGACTGGTAATGGGCTATAGGGGGTGTTAAGACTGGTAATGGGCTGTGGGCTGATGGGGGCTGTCTGGAAATGGGTTGAAGGGGGGTTAGGACTGGTAATGGGCTATGGGGGGGTTAGGACTGGTAATGGGCTATGGGGATGTTAGGACTGATAATGGGCTATGGGGGGGGCTAGGACACGACTTGGGCTGATGGGGAGGGGTTAGGACTGGTAATGGGCTGTGGGCTGTTGGGGGGGGTTAGGACTGGTAATGGGCTATAGGGGGGTGTTAAGACTGGTAATGGGCTGTGGGTTGATGGGGGCTGTCTGGAAATGGGGTGATGGGGGGTAAGGACTGGTAATGGGCTATGGGGGGGTTAGGACTGGTAATGGGCTATGGGGGGGGTTAGGACTGGTCATGGGCTATGGGGGGGGCTAGGACAGGAAATGGGCTGATGGGGAGGGGTTAGGACTGGTAATGGGCTGTGGGCTGTTGGGGGGGGTTAGGACTGGTAATGGGCTATAGGGGGGGTGTTAAGACTGGTAATGGGCTGTCGGCTGATGGGGGCTGTCTGGAAATGGGGTGATGGGGGGTTAGGACTGGTAATGGGCTATGGGGGGGTTAGGACTGATAATGGGCTATGGGGGGTTAGGACTGGTAATGGGCTATGGGGGGGCTAGGACAGGAAATGGGCTGTTGGGGAGGGGCTAGGACGGGGATTGGGCTGTGGGCTGTTGGGGGGGGGTTAGGACTGGTAATGGGGGATAGGGGGTGTTAAAACTGGTAATGGGCTGTGGGCTGATGGGGACTGTCTGGAAATTGGGGTGATGGGGGTTAGGACTGGTAATGGGCTATGGGGGGGGGTTAGGACTGGTAATGGGCTATGGGGGGATAGGACTGATAATGGTCCCTGGGGGGGCAAGGACAGGAAATGGGCTGATGGGGGGTTACTACTGGTAATGGGCTGTGGGCTGTTGGGGGGGGGGTTAGGACTGGTAATGGGCTAAAGGGGGGGGTGTTAAGACTGGTAATGGGCTGTGGGCTGATGGGGCTGTCTGGAAATGGGATGATGGGGGGTTAGGACTGGTAATGGGCTATGGGGGGGGGGTTAGGACTGGTAATGGGCTATGGGGGGGTTAGGACTGATAATGGGCTATGGGGGGGCTAGGACTTGAGGGCTGATGTGGTTAGGACTGGTAATGGGCTGTGGGCTGATGGGGGGGGGTTAGGACTGGCAATGAGCTATGGGGGGCTGACTGGAAATGGGCTGATGGGGTTAAGACTGGAAGTGGGCTGATGGGGGGCTAGGATTGGAAATGAGCTGATGAAGGGACTCAGACTGAAAATGGATGGGGGAGCTAGGACTGGAAATGGGTTGATGGGGGGCTAGGACTGGAAATGGGCTGATGCAGGGACTAGAAGGGAATGGATGCTGGGTGAGACTGGAACTAGAAGGGAGCTGATGTTGGGGGAGGATTAGAATGGGATGGGGCTGGGAGAGTAAAATGGAGAGGGGAAAAATATTTTGTGTGGGAGGGATGAAAAATCTACAATTGGCCAGGTATTGGGAGAGTAAGTGGGGATTGAGGATGGAGGGGTAAAATTTGTGTGGATGAAATAGGAATGAGGAAAGAGCAAATGGAGAAAGATTAGTATGTCAAAGCAGATGTAGAGAGAGAGAATGGAAAAAAAAAAACTAGAAGAGAGAAGAAAGAACAAATGGACAGCAGACGATGGACAGTTAGCAGAAAACATGAAGAAACCAGAAGAAAGTGGCTGGAGCAATTGCAACTGAAAAAAATGCACAAAAGGTAGAAAGATCTCTTTATTTTGAATTTATTAACTGGAATATGAAAGCTCTGGGAAATGTGCATCATTAACGTCTGCGCTTTGTTTGGTACAAGAGGAAATTAATTTATAGTTTTATTTCTACAGTGTTGTTGTACATTCCAAGTTTGGCTTTTGGGGTTCCCAGTTTAATTATTGCCTTCCTGTTTCTAAATTGTGGTTCCTTGTTTGGTGATGGTCTATGTTCTGCATGTGTAACTGAGCTGAGGTATTCTGTTTATGTAATTCCTATTTGACATTGCCACTTGTTCTCTTTCCCCAGTATTCTCTGAAATGTATTGGTTTAATATTTGCAGTGTTGCCTTTTGATAGGTAGGGTATGGTGCTTTGTGAGTCCTGGTAATGCTGTCAGGATACGGCGGGTTTGCTATAGGTTCTAAATGGGCAGCGTTTGTAGTAGTTCCTAATGTGCCTGGCGGTTGGCACTGGATTATAGTAATGTAGAAATCTTTTAGTCTTTCTTTATCCATTACACTCATTAAGAGACATGTTTACTAAAAGTTAGTGTATGGTAACATTATGCAAATATTTATGCAAATAAGGCCACTTATGCAAATGAGGCCCCACACCGAGTCTCCGCACATGGCCCCGCACCCCCCCTTGGGCCGCCCCTGACCACATGAGCCTCTCTCCAGTCCTTTGGCACCACTCCCGACTCCAACGAGGCATTGAAAAGGTCAGTCAGTGGAGTTGCTAGAACGTCCCCAAGTTCGGTCCCATTGCTTTGTCTACTTTAAGTTGAGCTAGTTTCTCACGAACACAGTCTTCTGAAAATTGTTCAAGATGTCCCTCGCTTCTGTTCCTATTTGTGTGTGTTTTCTGAGGTCCTTCTCCTGGTTCTTCATCTGTGAACACAGAACAAAAATATTTGTTAAGCAATTCCGCTTTATCCTTATCAGCTTCTACATATTCCCCCCCTGCACCCTTGAGTCTGACAATACCACTTTTGCCCTTCCTCTTCTCACTAATATATCTCAAAAATGTCTTATCCCCCCCATTTTATTGCATTGGCTATTTCCTCCTCCTTTTGATCTTTGCCTTCTTGACTACTTTGCTAGCTTCTCTAAGTTTTACCAAATACAGATGCCTGTCTTCCTCTCTCTGTGATCTCTTGTATTTCATGAAGGCCTCCCTCTTTTTCTTCACTTTTTCAGCTACTTCCTTTGAAAACCATAGCGGTCTCCTTTTCCTTTTGCCTTTATTTACCATTTTAACAAAAAGGTTGGTTGCCCTTAAAATACCCCCTTTCAGTTTTGCCCACTGTTTTTCTACATCCCCCAGCTGTTCCCATCCCACTAACGACTCCCTGAGGTATTGGCCCATCTTTGCAAAGTTAGTCTTCCTAAAGTCTAAGATCCTCACCTTGGAATGGATTCTAACAGCCCTAGTCCTAATACTGAATCACACCATCTGGTGATCACTGGATGCAAAATGATCTCCCACTACAACATCAGAAACACTTTCACCATTGGTAAGCATCAAGTCCAGTATGGCCCCTTCACGTGTGGGGTCTATTACCAATTGCCTGAATAGTTCTCCCTGTAGAGAATCCAGGATCTCCTTACTTCTAGATGATACTGCAGCAGGAATGTGCCAATCAACATCTGGCATATTGAAATCTCTTATCAGTAGCACTTGCCCTTTTCTAGCAATGCTACGTATGTCTTCAATTAACTCTCTGTCCACCTCTTCCTCTTGTGAGGGAGGTCTGTATATCACACCAATGCAAATAGATTTCTCTTTCCCTCTTTCTAGTTTAACCCACAATGCCTCCTCTCTCCCTTTTAAGCTCTGTAATTCCAAAGCTTTAATAGTAGTTTTTACATATAGTGCCACTCCTCCTTCCCTTCTTCCTACCCTGTCCTTTCTGAATAAAGTATAGCCATGTATAGTTACATCCCAATCATGGTTTTCTGTGAACCATGTTTCTGTAACTGCCACTAAATCCAAGTCAGCCACTCCCACCAAAGCTTCAACATCAGGGATCTTATTTCCCATGCTGATTAGGTGTTAGCAGTTTCTAAACCTGAGGAGGTTACTAGAGTTCAGCAACCTACTGTGCTCAAGGAAAGTTCCCCTAAAGCACCAAAAAGAAAGTAACCTTGCTTTAAAAAATATACAAAAAACCCTTTTAAGAGCTCCCAGTCAGAGAGCTAGCAATGTAATATAATAAAAACAAACAAACAAACCCTCAAATCCTTACTGTTTGTTGATCTGTAGAGCCCTGGTTAGGAAAGCCTCAACAGGGCAGGGCACTAGAGCCTTTTATGCAGGCCTCAGCTGCACTCAGAAAATCAGGCCCACTAACTGAACAGCACCTTTTATTGATAAGACCAAACCCATAAATATTTGGAAACATGAAATGGCTCAACACCTGTTCACTACTCCTCCTCATACCATCTCTATTAAGAGCATCCAGATCCACACATTTAAGGTACAGCTTGATTCCAATACTGCATAGAGAGAGACACCATCTAACTACACTACCAACGCAACCAAATACACATAGGAGACCACAGCGGTTGACACCACATCAACTCCACATCCTCCTCACATAAATCCACAACACTCCCAACCAATCAAATGTTCACTAGTCAACGCTCGATCTGTTTGTAATAAGATCCACATTATATCTGATTACGTAAAAGATCAGAAGGTTGATATAATGTGCACTACAGAATCTTGCCTAACACAAACTGATACCATCCTAATGAATCAATTCATGTCATCAACCATGGACATTCACAACTTCTCCAGAAAACATTGAAAGGGTGGAGGAGTACTTATTCTACCAAGCAAGCACCTGAACCTCAAACTGATCACCACAATATCAATCCCCATCCTAAACAGCATACTATTGGAAAACACATAAATGTTTTTTTGCCTGATATATAGATCCCCAACCACTGACACAGAAGATCTCACATTTATAATAGAGCTGGCATGTACCTACTCCAGTAAAAATAAATCTTTCATCATGCTAGGTGACTTCAACTTGACTTTGACCTCCACAGCTCAATCTTCTGCCTTCCTCAATGCCCTAAACATGATGAATCTAATCCAAATCCTAGAAAGACCAACATGCACAGGTAGAGATACCCTTGACCTGATATTCGTACCCGATAGACTCCACTCAAACGCAACTCAAATACCATCCCAGATAACTCGAATTCCTTGGTCTGATCACTACATGATCTCATTCGAAATTCAAGCTCAACTACCCTGGACTAAACAACAACATACAGTCTACCAATGACGTTTCAGGGAATTTGATAAAGATACCATAATTGGCTCCATTCTACCAAAACTAAACACCACCTCAACAGACCTTGAAGCAGTAATAATGAATTGGAATGCCACCATCATACCAATATCACTCGCCCCTCAGAAAAAGGCATCTCTACAATCAAATAAGAAACATGGTTCTCGGACATAAAGCAAGCTAAACTCAAGCTAAGACAGCTGGAAAAATAATGGAGAAGAAAAAGAAATCAAACATACCTCCAGGAATACACAGCAAAATAGAGAGAATATAACAAATTCACCATCACTCACAAAAAGGAATACCACACAAACACCATCAAGAAGTCCCTAAATCACCCCAGAGAACTCTTTGAGATAGTGAAATCTCTCACATGAGCACCTCTAAATCAAGACAATTCTACTCTGACCCTAGAGTTCTTCGCAATATACCTACAGAATAAATTTCTCTGCACAAATTATACAGTGATCCCAAATTTTGCATCTAGGAGTGACAAGGAGAATCCAAACAACTGGTCCTCTTTCTACCCAGTCACAGTTGACCACTGCACTAAAACCTTCATTAACTTGAAGACAGCTACATCACCTCTTGATTCTTGCCCCACCTCTTGGATAAAGATGTCCAAACAAGAACTCACACCCATACTCTGTTGAATAATAAATCTTTCACTATTACAAGGCTACATGCCTCCCATATTAAAAATTTCTTCAATAGGACCTCAACTAAAAGGCAACGCATCTGACCCCAACTTGCCCTCATCATACTGACTAATGTCAAGCATCCCTCTCCTAGCAAAGCTAATTGAAAAGACAGTCCAAATACAACTACAGAATCACATTGAATCTACTGTTCCTCTGGACCCACAACAGCATGGGTTCAGATAAAATCATGGGGTAGAAACATTGTTAACCTCTCTGACCAATACTTTAATTAAAGGAAATGAGAACCCCAAACAAGGATTTCTACTCATCTTCATAGATATAGCAGCCGCCTTCAACTCACTAAACCAAACCATGCTCATAAACAGACTCATGGAAACTGGAATAAGCGGCATAACTCTTTCATGGTTTCAGTCTTACCTTTCAGATCGTCACTCCCAAGTCAAGATGAAGAACAGACACTCTAAACCAATTAAATTACAAGGAATACCCCACTATCTGCCTTCCTATTCAACTTATATATACAACCGGTCTGCAAAATCATACAGGAACAAAACTTATACTATCACCTATATGCAGATGATCTAATGATTTATGCCCCATTCAAATATGGAAAGCCAGACTACTCCTCTATAACATCCTGCATGAAATCAGTTACAAACTAGCTTCTACTTCACAATCTCACAATCAGCTATAGCAAATCAGAGGTTCTTACAATCACGGGAGACCCCACTTATATTTCACCTGATGCACTCAAAATTGACAACTTCTCCATCCCGGTGAAAAAGGAAGTAAAATATCTAAGTGTAATCCTAGACCAGAGGCTCAATTTTCAAACACATATCAAGAAGGGAGGAGTGGCTCGGTGGTTGGGACAGGTTACCCCAGGCTGGAGGGCCAGGGGTTCAGTTTCCAAGTAGGGACAAGTAACCTCAGGCCAGAGGGACTGGGGTCTTTAGTCCTATGGCCACTCCTTGTGGCCTTGGGCAAGTCACTTAACCCTCGATTGCCTCAGGTACACTTAGATTGTGAGCCCTTTGGGGACAAGGGAATAAAAGGTGCCTGTTAGCATATATCTGTAAACTGCTTTGACCTGCTGAAAAGCAGTATATAAGCACAGTTAAATAAAATAAGAAGGTGATGGCCAATGCATACTACAAAATGAAGCTACTACAAAACCTCAGACCTCTTCTAGATCACAGCCACTTTCCTACTGTATGTCAGGAAATAGTTACACATCTTGACTATTGCAACTTACTACTTCAAGGCCTCCCCAAACTAGCCACTCAGGCAATACAGCTAGCCCAAAATACCACAGCTCAATTAATCACTGGATCCAAATGACAAGAACACATCCTTAAATCCCTTCATTGGTTACCATTACAATCGCAAATAAAGTACAACGTGTTAATGATGACATACAAGGCGATACATAAGCAAACTGCTGACTGCTTACAACCATTGAACGCTTGTAAATATGTATATAATACTAGGCTACGTAAATAATCCATGAAACGCATGTAAATATACATATTTACTAGGCTATGTAAATAACCATGAAACACGTAAATATACATATAACCTTACAAATATCATACTGTATAATTCCAATTCTGTGTTATGCATATGTAAACAAATTAGACTCCTGTTATATGTAAAATGTTTGCTGTGATAAAGTTTAATGTAAAACTGCTACTGATCGCTGGAAGAAGTGGTATACAAATGTAACCAAATAAATAAATAAACCATTAATCCAGATGGCCCCAGAGTCTCAGAAAAGGAGGAAACAACATCTAAACACCTTCTTCATCCCTCCAATCAAGACCAGCAGCTCTCAAGCAACTTGCTAGAGAGCCTTCAAAATCTTTGCTCTGACTCTCTGGAACTCGCTACCAAATCAACTAAGATCAATCAATGACACTTCCGATTTTAAAAAAATGCTGAAAACGCATCTATTCACTGAATACTATGGACCGACACTCAATAACTTAATCATAGCTGTAGTACTTAAGTCAAGGTTCCTACCACCTCCCAATCGAATGCCACCCACATTTGGGCTGTAAATAAACTCGGCTGACCATCACCTATCCATAATATCAGCCATTAATATTTAAATGTAAATAGTTGCCGCTGTTGGCTTAATAGTTAAGTTTATAGGATGTACCATAGTTATATCTGTAACAGTTCCAGGTATAATTGTTAAATTAAATGTAAACCGCTTTGATAAAATTGAAAGGTGGTATATAAAAAAAGTTAAATAAATAAATATGACTCCAATACTAGTGCATTCAGTCTGCAGCTTCTCGCTATTGAGTGTGATGCTGCTGCAGAATCTGCAACTGGTGAGCAATTCTTTAAGGGTACTCTGATAGACCTTCTTCCCAATGGAGTCCAATATCTTATGATCTTTTCCTGGAGGGGTGACTGTGATTTAGAAGTCTTTGCTCGTTTGAGGGCTGCCTCTGATACCACATATTGATGAGGGAGTTGCATTTGTTCATGTCCTGGAGTGGAAAGGACCTTGCACTTAAGTTCAAGATGCCTGGAAATGGCTTGAATGGAGGAGGGGGTTTTTCAGATGGAAAGCTGTAGTTCTTGCAGAACATGGTAAACTGGCAGGGTATAACCTCTTTTGGAACATTGCAGGATAGCAATATTGAATGAAAGTCTTTCCTATTGCTCAGGGTCTGAATGATTCTCAGGGGGAGAGACTTTGAGACTTCTGGAGGAATTTGGGATGTGGGTATTCCTCCCCAGATTTCTCGAGGACATCTTCCTGGAGAATAGGGCACATATGCTCTGAAATGAAATCAAGTGCGTCTGCTGAAGCTCTCTCCCTCTGATGAGAGTAGGGCAGACTCGGGGATGAAAGGGAGCTGTGATCATTCCTGGGAGAGTTGCAAGACTCCAGGAATCAATCCTCTGTGAGACTAGTGTACTGTTTGCAGAGGTTGATCCGTGACACTGATAGAGGCTGATGCAGCTGTTCTGGAATTGATCTGTCTTGTACAGAGGTGCTGTGAGAGAACTGCAGGACCAGAATCCTTTTCTGCAGATGTTTTCTGGAGAATAGCTGCAGTGTTCTGAATGAACGTTTGGAGCAAATCAAGCAGGGTATTCTACGTTGTGAGAGTAGCATTCCTTATTGGAGGAAGAAAGTCTCAGGTGAGAGGGAGGAAGAGCATTGCTGGGGTAGAATGAGAGCTCCTTGTCCTTTTTTGCTGAGGAGCTTCACCCTACTGACTCTCAGGGCTTTGGGACCTTTGGTTTACCTCAGGACTACTTTTTTGCATGTTTCAAAGCAGCATGAGGTGTCTCTGTCTGTACTTTACTCAGCTGACTGCCTTGTGCACCATTTCTTTCTGTTTATCCTTTCCTTTGCTGGCTGTTTTAGCTGTTGAGGCTGATCATATGGAGGAGGGCTGAGGAAT
This sequence comes from Ichthyophis bannanicus, assembly GCA_033557465.1. NCBI lineage: Eukaryota > Metazoa > Chordata > Amphibia > Gymnophiona > Ichthyophiidae > Ichthyophis > Ichthyophis bannanicus. The sequence goes on along the minus strand of CM066033.1, from coordinate 1,112,701,979 downwards.
GAATATCACTACCTACTGGTGAGTGGGAAGGAGCTCTGAGGTCAGAGAAGTCGGTGTTGAGCAGTGGTCCCAGTGTTGAGGACCATGTGTTCTGTGTTGTACTGCTTCTGCAGGAGAAAGGAAGGCTCCGGGCAGTGTGGCTGTGGAACATGGTCTCATATGCTTCTCTGCCAGTGCCAGAACATAGGCCTATAATGGAGTTGGTAACGGGGGCGCTTGTATGAGAGGCAGCAGCTAGGAAAGCAAGAACAGCACCCAAGGGTAGAGGCGGATGCCGGGTGCAGCGCTGTAAAGAAGAGGTTCTTTTTGCCAATTTTATCCACGTTTGTTTCTTTGTTGGTTTATTTGTCAGACGAACATGTGAAGGGGCGTGAGGAGAGCTCTGTCCACACCGGTTTGCGTAAAGAATGAGAATGAACGCACACTTTCACCTAATGAGAAGTGGGAGCACTTGTACAGGCTCAGAATCTCAGTAGTTTCTCAAAGCTAGGGAAGAGCTCCAGCACCCAGGCTCTGGTGGGAGATGTCACCAAGAAGTGTACCTGCTCGTCCGCGGAGAATGCATGAAACAACCTCCCAGAAGAGATAGCGGGGTAAATAATACAGCAGCATTATAAAAGAAAAAGAAAAGCATGGGAAAGAAGCACAAGATGCAAGTAGTAGAAAAATTAAGATAGAAAGTGGTTGAGTCAAAGATCAAGTAGGATTTGCAATTCTGTAGTTGACAGAGAAAATGGACAGCCTGCATAGCCATAGTAATGTCTTCCTGCAGTCAGTTTCTACATAAAGAAGCATGGTAAGGGGATGGAAAGTCTTCAGTAGCTTGGTCAAAGTAGGGGGGTGGGGGGAGGTGAATAGTGAGTGATAAGTTTAGACAATTATGCAAGAGCATTATTGTAAAGGAGTTTGGCTGCATCTTGGAAGAGAAGAAGAACCAGCAAAGATCTCTAAATATAAGAGAACTGTGAAATCCTTATTTTTGTAAAGATCTTGGGGGAATATTCAAAGGCATTTAGGCAGTTTACAGACCTGCAAACCGCCTAGATGCCGCTCACTGCTGAATATCCCCAGGTTCAGCCACTAAGCGCCCCAGTGCTAGTCGGCTAATGTCAGGGTGTTCTGGGGGCAGGGCGGAAGCGGCCCCTGAGGAGAGCCAGCTAACAGCAATATTCAGCCACTAACTGCTTATCCTAAGCTGGCTAACGTTTAGCGCTCTAATGGTTGGCCTAACTTTAGCAGGTTTAGCTAACTGGCCAGCAGTTGAATATCGCTGCTGACTGGTTAGCTAAGTAGCCATCCAGGCAACCTGGATATTCAGCGCCAATGGCCGGATATGACCCCGGCACTGAATATGCAGGTTCAATTTACAGTGGCACTGGCTAGCTGCTTTAACAACATTAGCTGCCGGCACTGCTGAATATCTCCCCCTTGTCCTGTTTAATCTATAATCTCAAAAGACACTGAATACCATGGCAAGATTATAACTCCCAGCTATACAGCACCTAACCAACAGAAGGCCTAATCTAAAGAAGTCCCCCCAAAGAGTCACATTTTTGGGGTAAGCTTGGGACAGATCTGGATGGCAGGGTTGGGAAAGTGCTGAACGAGGGATAAGTAAACGACCTGAGAGGGTTGATGTTGATCGCATAATGAACAACAATATTTCTAGAAGTAGCACCAAGCCTTTTCAAATTATTCTTAGTTTACAAGAAAAGATCACTTGAAACTTTAGAAAAGTAACACATAACTGACAATGATGATTCTGCTCTGTATTACTCTGAAGAGTTCTGATGGGTGGAGGGTATTTTTCTGATGGGGAGAGAAAATAAATGTTAAAACAGTGTTTGTTAGATGCTGAATGTGAAGGGGACATTCTCAGAGCAATTAATGGGGTTAGCAGACTTGTAACCACGTTAATTGTGGCGAGTGGGAATATCCAGCAGCACTAATTTGGTTAGTACTGCTGAATATCAGCCTATGCCGTCACTGAATGCCTCTGCGCTAACAGCCTAGTGTCAGGATGATATGGGGGAGGATCAGAGTGAGCACCAAGGGATAACTGGCTGGTGGTGATATGCAACCACAAGCCGGCTAGCCCTCCATGGCAAAAGTTAGGCACTTAAAAAACTTGCCTAAATTTCACTGCTGAAGCTAACTGAGCAAAGGCTGAATATCACCATTGCCTGGTTAGCTTTGCCGCTATTCAGTTGGCCCAGATATCCAATACTGGTGGCCGGATATGGCCCTGGCATTGACTATTTGGGTTTAACGTTCAATGGTGATGGTTAGCCACTGTAGAAGCGGCAGCTGCCTCTGCTGCTGAGTATCCCCCTCCCCCCGATACAGAGAAGGAACCTTTTGGCAGTCTGCCATGTACTTGTGACCGGGATTGGCCACTTCTGGAAACAGGATACTGGGCTTGATGGACCATTGGTCTGACTCAGTATGGCAAATCTTATATTATTTTCTGTTAACCAATATCTACCACATTGTTGTTCTCCTTGAAATATCATTAAATTTGAATGAAAAAAACCAACCTGTGACAAGGGCTAGTGACCTTCATTATTGCCTGGGATACAGTAATGTAACCATCACCTACATTCACATCTAATAGCATTATCATCCACTACTTTAAGGTTATTTACAGAACCAGATTAATACAAAGCTATATAAAGGTGATTACAGCAGTGCACGCTTGGTCTTTTCAATTCCTTTCTTTCTACATAAGCCACCCAGCAGAATGGCTGAATATGTAAAGCCTGAACATGAGTCAATAATACATTATGGGGCATGTTTACTAAAATGCGCTGTTCGTGCACATTGAAGTCTGTTTTTTTAACGCGGGAGTAGGCCCGCGTATCCCCACGCAGTTAGCGTGCGTTTGGTTCTGCTCCCCCATGCTAAGTCACTTGTTCTGATGAACATGCGCTCACTTACTGCCGCCCACTGCGCTAACTGCAACATTGCCAAGCGCAATGCGCACACTACCCTCCCGAACTGCCTCGTCTCTGCCGCAGTCCACGTGAAGCTATTAGTGTGGGATTTTGACTGTGGCTGCACTTTGTTCAGAGTAATGATTACCGAGGCACGCTTAAGATATGGGAAACCCTGTGTTAACTCTTAGAGCATTTTAGGCAACATGCCCCTGCATGTATGTGTAGGTGTAATATTCTATTGTATTGCAAAATTATTCCTAAAAGTCAACTAACAGAAGCTTCTGATTGCAAATTTCTCATAACACATTTGATTTGATTTGCACATTCCTTTACTGTCCCATTTTGTCTCCTTTCACACATTATAAAACAAATAAGAGACTACATTTGTAGGAAGAACACTGTGTGGGCGAGGTGCATAGTACAGTCAGTGTGACAGTATTATACTCTATCCTTATTTTATTGCTGCTCTTAGCATACAAGGATGGTAAACTTTTCTTCTAATAAATATGTATCTAAATCAGTTCTTGCATGAGCTCTTAAAACTTATGTTTATCTAAAGCCTAATTCCTTTGCATGTACAGTTGACAGCTGGAGATTTTGTGGTTTATCATACCATTTCATTTCATTTTTAGTACTTATAGCCCACCTATTCTAACAATTTCTTACCACTAACAATACTTCTATCCGAGATATTCAGCGGCACTAACTTGGTTAATGCTGCTGAAAATCCCCTGGTGCCGCCGCTGTATGGTCCGATGCTAAACAGTGTGAGACTATGCCGGTCTTAGGCGGTTGCCTAGACCTGGGCATAGCCTGAAGTTGTGGAAATAAAGACACTGCAGTCGTGTCCAGAGTGAACATTAAGGTTGGGTTTTATTCCCTTTCCCTTGAGGATGTCTTCAAAAAAAGGACAACACAAAAGAAACGGTTGCTTCACCGGTGCAAAGGATTCTTAACAAATAATAATTATGCTTCTTTCCAGCAAATAAAGTCCATCACATCCAAAAATGTGTAAAACACAATTCTTTTCTTTCTCCTTTCTTAACAGAGAGACTCTATGTCATCAGCTATACCTAAAGCACATTCCATGGGCTCAGGGATGTTTTCTGGGCTATGGCTTTCCCACTGCATAGGGCCAGGACCTGGTCCTGTGTATGGGCACTGAGCCCCTGTGAAGCTGCTCTCCGAGCCTTGTCCTTGGGAAACTTCAGCTGCTGTGAGTTGGAGCTGCTTTTGGGTGTCACAGATAGCAGGGGCTGTGCTGGGGATTGCCTCCCACGTCTTCTGCCAGTAAGGATTCTCTAGCCTGTTGTAAGCCTGGCTTCTCCCCCGGGGACCCACTTCTCTCCCTTTACCAAAGACAGGGTACTTATCTCTTTCCGTTGAGAAGATGGTTTCAAGCCCTTCTGCTTCCAGCCAAGGCTTCCTCTCTGCCTTGCACACTGCTTTCCTCTGTGAACATTGGTTACTGTGTTTAGCTGAATAAAACTCACTTCCTGCCTTCAGTGAGCTTCCCTGGATGTGACCTTTGCTCTCTGTTGGCTTGGCTGTTTGCCTCGGTACGAGGACCCCTCTGGCTGGGAAGACTTTGTCACTGTCTTTCTTAGCTCTCCCGGGTTTATCAGCCTGCCTTTCTTCAGCCCTGGTTCTCCAAGGCAACGTGTCTTTCTGTAACAGCTTTGGAGTTCTTGTCTCACCTTCTCTCTGAGACTGACCTCTCAAACTCCTGGGCTGCACTTCAGTCCTAGCTCTCCAAGTCTGCCTGGAACTGCAGTCAGACTTCCTTTGGTCTCTGCTTTCCTCCTCAAACTCAAACTCCTGCTCCAGCCCTAGTCCAGGCTCCTGCTTGAGCTCTCCGTCTCTCTCAAGTTCCAGCTTGAGCTCTCGCTCAATTTCCAACCTGCTCTGTGGGCTTTCCCACCTGTTTTTATCTCTCTGCTCATCAAACGTAGAACGTGAGTCTGGCTCCAGGTGAGCCTGATTGGAACCCTGAATTCTTACTGCGTCACTAAAGCCATGAGGAAAGTTTGTTTCCCTTTTCCCTGCCTCTCTGCATTGTGAATGCTGCAACGGCCCACGTGGCTGTAAGGTAAGCTCTTCTTTTATATTACTCTCTAATATTTCAGGGTCTGTACTATCTACCTCATGACAGATAAGCTCTTCTTTTATGTTACTCTTTAATGTTTCAGGCTTAGTGCTGTCTAGCTCATGACAAGTAAGCTCTTCCTTTGCATTACTCTTCAATATTTCTGGCTTAGTGCTGTCTACCTCATGACATATCCCCCCTCTTAAGCTATTTCGGGCTGGGGGACATATGTCCTTACAGCACGAAATACAGGCTACTGCATTTGCCTTGACCGGACGCTGTACCTGCAACTGCCCAACTGCTGCCGTCCGCTCTTGCCAGGGTTTCAGGACATTGACGTGATACACCTGACGGCGTCCCTTGTCCATTTCTACAACGTAGGAGACTGGTCCCTTGCGAGCTACTACCGTGTAGGGCCCCCTCCACTGAGCTTCAAATTTCGGTCCAGGGTCCGCTACCATCACGACTACCTTATCCCCAATCGTGAGCTGACGGGGCTTTTTCCCCCGGTCATAATATTTTTTCTGCTGCTGTTGACTACCCTGTAAATGTTGTTCAGCAGCTTGTGAGGCCCTCTGCAACCACGATCTAAGTTCCTGTAGGAACTGCGGTAGCCCTACTTCCTCTCCATTTGGCTCCACCCACTGATCCCTTAAAATGTCAAGGATGCCCCTTGGAGCTCGGCCGAACATTAATTCATATGGGGAAACTCCTAACGAGGCCTGTGTGCGCTCCCTGCTTGCATAGAAAGCAAATGGGAGCATAATGTCCCAATCGGCCATTTTCCCGTCCAATCCCCGCCTTAACAATTGTTTGAGGGTCTGATTAAACCGTTCTACCATCCCGTTGGCCTGGGGATGGTATGCTGATGTTTTCAAGTGACGGATCCCGAAGGCATCCCAGACTTGGGTCAAGTATCGGGATAGGAAATTGCTCCCCCTATCCGTTAGCATTTCCTTCGGGAACCCTACTTCACAAAATATCTTGATTAATTCCCCCGCTATTGTTCTTGCTGAAATGTTCCTCAGCGGTATAGCCCAGGGGAACCGGGTGGCCTGATCCATTATGACTAGGATATATTGGAACCCTCTAGGGGGTCTTTACTAAGGGACCTACGATGTCCATCGCCATCCGTCGTATCGGTTCGGATATAGTGGGTATTGATATCAAGGGCACCCCCTTAGGTTTTGCGGCAGAGACCCTCTGACACGCAGGGCATGCCTCTCAGAAATGCTTGGTTTCCTGGAACACACCCGGCCAATAGAAACGGGCCAGCACCTGGTCCAGGGTACCTACAACCCCTTTATGCGCTCCTACCGGGTGGTCATGGGCCAACCTCATTACTGTTGCCTTAAAAGCGGTGGGTACTACTAGTTGTTTCCTCACAGCCCCAGTCTGTGGATCGTTACTCTCTCTATACAGTAACTCCTCTTCTAGGAAAAATCTGGGAAGAGCGTCTCCATCGGACTGGGCATATTCAAAAGCGCGCCTTAACGCGGGATCCGCTTTTTGTTCCTTTGCAAATGAGGGAAACTTTTGTACTAGGTCTTCGGGTACCCAGGGAAAACCTATTCCCTCTCCTGCCCCTGCCCTTAGCTGGGCCCTATTATGGCGCTCTCGCCTCTTATCACCTTTGCTTTTCCTATCTGCTTTCTTTGGATGGTTGATCAAACCTTCATGTCTGGGTAGTTCTCCTAGCCCCTCTTCTAGGGATTTATCCTCTTCTCCTCCCTGAGGTGCAGCTTCTTCCTCTGAAGGAGGGTCAATATCCTCCTCGGGTTCAAAGCTCTCCCGTGAACTGTGGGCCTGGGACCTTGTGGACACTAGCCCCCTTTTCTCTTGCATGCCCTCCCCTATGCCCTTATAGAAATGTGGCCAATCTTGACCTAAAACTATGTCATAGGGTAAACGGGGAATTACTGCTACTAGGACCTTCCTATGTGTGCCTAGCGCTTTTACTAACACTCTATATAGAGGATAAGAGGTGGATGACCCATGTATACAACGGATCTTGCTACTGCCTTCTGGCTGACTCAGGGGAACTGCCTCACTATCCTGTAGAAGGCCCCAAAATTTTTCTGACACCATTGTTTGTTCAGCCCCTGAATCCAATAAGGCCTTGGCCAACACCCCCTGCACTTCCACCTCAAGGCGAAAGCCTTCTTGCTTATATTTTGCTTTTTCACCCATTAGTGCTGTGCGCTCTTTGCATTCATACCTCTTGTGACCCCTCCTCCCACATTTAAAACACACTATGCGAGAGTCATTCGCTATACCTTTACTCCTACATTTTTCTGTAGCTGGTATGCTTAATCTCGGGTCTTTCATTACTCTGCCAAAGTTTGCCATGCCACGCGAGTCGCTAGCTCCTCCGTATGATCCATGGGCTACCTGAGCCTCCATGAATCTTTCTGTTAGGAGAGCCACCTCGTCTGTCGTCTGGCAATTCTGTAGAGTGAGGAATGACCTTACCTCAGCTGGCACAGCTTCGCAGAACTGTTCCAACACGAACATATCTAAAATGCTTTCTATGGTCTTCCCTTCTGGCATGAGCCCCTTCCATACTAGGCTACGTATCCGTTGGCCTAGTGCCTTCGGAGTTTCACCTTGTTGGATTTTTGTAGCTCTCAGCATTCTACGATATACCATAGGTGACAGGCCTAGCCTATCCCGTATGGCTGCCTTTACATTTTTATATTCATTAGCCTGGGCGGCTGGCATCGCCTTGTATGCTGCCAGGGCTTCTCCCGTCAGGGAGGTAGCTAGGCGGACCGTCCATTGTTGCTCGGGCCAGCCTGCACCACGAGCTACACGCTCAAAGGCTTCAAGGAAATCGTCAATATTGTCTTTTCCTGACCACTGTCCAAAAGACAAAATTCCACATGTCTGTGGGCCTACCCCACAAAAGTGTCCTTCAGTTCTTTTCTCAGCTTGCCGCTCCTGTAGTACCACCTGCAACAAGTCTGTCAGCGGCTTTTGCTGCATCTGCATGGCGGCCAGGGCTTGTTCTTGGCACTGCTGGGCAAGATCGCGTTGCTTCTCGAATTGGAGCCCCATCCATTTCAGGATATCCGCTGGAGTCTCCATGTTGATAGCCTGTAATAAATCAAAGGAAAAAAAAAAAACAAGTGCGGAACCTTTTTTTTTTTTTTTTTCAATACTACCCCACTGGGATTTTTCAGTCCCTCAGATACCTCCTCAGAATCCCACCCTGGCTGTACCCAGATACTATTACCTGAGTCAGGTGGTGATTCTGGCCTTGAGAAGGTTCTTGACTGCTCCTGATCCTGGAAATTGTCTGGGCGTGTTTCACCGCCGTCCTGGTTGCGTCCTCTGGCGCTGGTAACTCCGTCCTTCTTGTACGGTGTCCTCTTTTCCTGGCATCCAAGAACTACGCCATTTGTGAGACTATGCCGGTCTTAGGCGGTTGCCTAGACCTGGGCATAGCCTGAAGTTGTGGAAATAAAGACACTGCAGTCGTGTCCAGAGTGAACATTAAGGTTGGGTTTTATTCCCTTTCCCTTGAGGATGTCTTCAAAAAAAGGACAACACAAAAGAAACGGTTGCTTCACCGGTGCAAAGGATTCTTAACAAATAATAATTATGCTTCTTTCCAGCAAATAAAGTCCATCACATCCAAAAATGTGTAAAACACAATTCTTTTCTTTCTCCTTTCTTAACAGAGAGACTCTACGTCATCAGCTATACCTAAAGCACATTCCATGGGCTCAGGGATGTTTTCTGGGCTATGGCTTTCCCACTGCATAGGGCCAGGACCTGGTCCTGTGTATGGGCACTGAGCCCCTGTGAAGCTGCTCTCCGAGCCTTGCCCTTGGGAAACTTCAGCTGCTGTGAGTTGGAGCTGCTTTTGGGTGTCACAGATAGCAGGGGCTGTGCTGGGGATTGCCTCCCACGTCTTCTGCCAGTAAGGATTCTCTAGCCTGTTGTAAGCCTGGCTTCTCCCCCGGGGACCCACTTCTCTCCCTTTACCAAAGACAGGGTACTTATCTCTTTCCGTTGAGAAGATGGTTTCAAGCCCTTCTGCTTCCAGCCAAGGCTTCCTCTCTGCCTTGCACACTGCTTTCCTCTGTGAACATTGGTTACTGTGTTTAGCTGAATAAAACTCACTTCCTGCCTTCAGTGAGCTTCCCTGGATGTGACCTTTGCTCTCTGTTGGCTTGGCTGTTTGCCTCGGTACGAGGACCCCTCTGGCTGGGAAGACTTTGTCACTGTCTTTCTTAGCTCTCCCGGGTTTATCAGCCTGCCTTTCTTCAGCCCTGGTTCTCCAAGGCAACGTGTCTTTCTGTAACAGCTTTGGAGTTCTTGTCTCACCTTCTCTCTGAGACTGACCTCTCAAACTTCTGGGCTGCACTTCAGTCCTAGCTCTCCAAGCCTGCCTGGAACTGCAGTCAGACTTCCTTTGGTCTCTGCTTTCCTCCTCAAACTCAAACTCCTGCTCCAGCCCTAGTCCAGGCTCCTGCTTGAGCTCTCCGTCTCTCTCAAGTTCCAGCTTGAGCTCTCGCTCAATTTCCAGCCTGCTCTGTGGGCTTTCCCACCTGTTTTTATCTCTCTGCTCATCAAACATAGAACGTGAGTCTGGCTCCAGGTGAGCCTGATTGGAACCCTGAATTCTTACTGCGTCACTAAAGCCATGAGGAAAGTTTGTTTCCCTTTTCCCTGCCTCTCTGCATTGTGAATGCTGCAACGGCCCACGTGGCTGTAAGGTAAGCTCTTCTTTTATATTACTCTCTAATATTTCAGGGTCTGTACTATCTACCTCATGACAGATAAGCTCTTCTTTTATGTTACTCTTTAATGTTTCAGGCTTAGTGCTGTCTAGCTCATGACAAGTAAGCTCTTCCTTTGCATTACTCTTCAATATTTCTGGCTTAGTGCTGTCTACCTCATGACAACAGTTAGTATCAGGGCATTCTGGGGGTGGTGCCCAGCCATATCAGGGCACTGGCGATATTGAGCCACTGCCTGGTTATGGCAAGGTGATGAAAGTAAGGCTGAATATCCCTCCCAGATTTTAAATTCTTCTGACATATATGAATCAGATTCTTAAACAGAAAGAAGAATTCCAATATTCTGGGTCAGCAATTGAGAAAACCCAGAAGGGGACATTCAGTGGCGTCAGCTAGCCCTAGAAACCATATTAGTGCCACGGAATATCCTGGTTGCCGTGATTAATGTGGTTAGCAGGTTTGCTAATCACGTTAATCATATGGAATATCAGCTTCCCAGTTTATAGTCCCTTGTCTCAACAAGCAAAATGGTGGCATTCTCAACAAACTTTGCTCATTTGAGTGGAAAATTCTCCCAGAAACATAGAACCACAATGGAAATAGCAATTACCTGCTGTCCCACCGATAGAACATCCTAAAAAGCAGACAAAGAAATTTTAAACTGAATACGATACATAACTGTTAGGCCCCAGTCTATGATTATCCCGAGGTAAAGTATTTCATCTGTTATCAGAGCATCATGTCCAACCAAATTAATTGTTCTGGGGGTTTATAATTCAGATCATGGCAAATCACCAAGGCCTCAGTTTTTTCAGAATTAATGGACAAACAGTGATTGGTACACCACTCTAAGGGGTCCTTTTACTAATAAGTGCTAGGGTTTAGCAACTAACGTGCATTTAACAGTAAAAATAACACATGATAGTTGCAATCCCCACACAGAACAGCACTCTAATGCATCTCGGTAGTGCGTGCTATTACCATGGCTGCATGGAATACCACCCAGTGAGTGCTAATTGCAAGAGGCACTGGTAGCGCATGGTGTTTACCTGTGTGCTACCAGTGCTGAGCTCACCTTATCTACTCTGTGCCTCTAACCCGCCCCTTCACCACCTCAACTTGTGACATGCTGATAATATGAAAATCAGCAGGCGCTACTGTCCTGGCCTGTGCTGTTGATCACCGTGGGCTTTAGTATGCACTTAACACATGCCAAAACCCACGCTGACTGCGCAATGCACTTTACTTTAAAATCTGAAATCAATTTCAGAAATTGTACATAGCACCTGACATCAACAATATTTTCTGAATAAAATTTAAAAAGAATATCTAATTCACGCATCCTATGACAGAGTGCAGCCATGTATACATTAAACAGTGAAGTGGACAGAGGATCAGAATCTAATTAAAACCATTTGGATAATTCATTTTTCATTCACACTTGTGGTTGTCTACCAGTGAGGTAGGAGCTAAACAATTTAACACAGTACCCCTTACACCCAATTCATCAAGCTTTTGTAACAAAATACCTGGACGGACAGTATCAAATGCCGCTTTAAGATCAACAAAAATCAGCAGGTAAGCTGTCTGCACATTATCAAGCTGATACGAAACAGAATAAAAAAAACCTCACAAGTAGGGTTTCTCTACTCTGATTTTTTAAAAATCCTTGTTGTCAATGATCTAGCAACTTATTCTGTTCTAAAAACTTATCTAATTGTTGGCGGACAACCGATTCTACCGATTTGGCCAAAAATGTCAAATTAAAAATGGGATAGTAGTTTGCACAATCTGCAACAAAGCTAATCAGATCTTTCATAACTGGTCATAGTGATGCTTACTTTAATATACCAGGCAAGATACCATCCTGCAATGAACTATGAAAAAGGCAGTAAGAAATTTATTAGGAGGCTCATGCAGGAATTTAATAATAGATACTGAGACTTTGTCCAGTTGACATAAGACATCATTCAAACCCCCACTACTCTTGGTATAACAGTAGGCAGACCAAACATTTGCCAGGTAGGCAAGCTAGAGCACATAGACACAGTTATATCAAAGAAGAAACGTGTTAGCTCATTATCTGATGACCTCAAAGCCTGCCGCGGGGAAAGCAAAGCCACTAGTCTCCTCGCTATTGTGAATAGCTCAACTGGTTTCTCAATTTACTGTGTGAAGTAACTTTTCTTTGTCTTCACTATTAATTTCTTGTAGCTTCTCATCTAGGCTACCTTATTATCGTCTAACCTGTTCTTCCTCCATTCTTTATCCAGTTTACATAACAATCTGCTTTGAATTACGAAGCTCACTGCTGTACTAAGGTGCACTATGTGCTTGATTACACATCTTTTCAACAACTTAAGGACATTATACTCTACTATTTCCTCTCTCTACATTGTAAGAAAGGATTCTAGATCCTCATCATCAGGGACTGGTAGTCCTGGTAGTCCTGCCAGCCTACACAAGGGGCATTAACTGCTATTGGTATAGAGAAATGCAACCAAAATGAAATTAGGGCATGGTCTGCCCATAAAACAGACAAGTTCTTAGTATTAGCTATATCCATACCTCAGGGATGATTCAGAAGGAAAGATAGGTCATTGATATGACCTACAGCATGAGTGGCCACTCTCATCAATTGCCCTAGGCCAATTGCCCCCACTGAATTGCAAAAGCCCTTAACCAGACCACCTGCATCTAATCATTCAAAATGTAAATTAAAATTAACAATCAATATAAGAGAATTTAAATCATATTTATTTATTTATTTGGCGTGGCCCTTAGGCTGTGGACCGCTACTACCGCCGACCCAGCACGTAGGCAACCGGGGCCCGCAACCAACCCCAGCCCTGTATGCCTACGCGGATCGAGCACTGCACCCGAATCAATCAAAAATAGCCGGGTTGTAAAGGTGCAAAAGTCCCACGCTTACTGGCTATGCGACGGCAGCAGCACAGCACAGCTTGAGCTCCCAGGACAGGTAGAGCTCGCTGAAACCTCCACTCTCAGCGGTCTGCGACGATCCCAGGTAACTTTTATCCACAGACTATACCGTTATACCCCGCTCAGTCACCATACGGAACGGAAACCTACAAATCCACTCTATAATGTGCACTGTACCTTGCCACATGTAATGAAAAGCGTGTCATTGTTTTGGTAATCCATGCCTAACCGTTCTCAGATTGCCTACTAGCATAACCAATCTAAGTGCTCTAAGTAAACAATCTACATAGATGTTATAATGCAATTGTTGATTTCATGGTTGTTTTAAAAGTAGCGAGTTATATTGGGTAAAAATGTCCCGCACCGCACTAGTTTTCTAAGGTGATAAATCAAGACTTCTAGCAACGTTCAAAAGTACTACACATTAGAAATTGCTTTGCATAGTGCTTTAGTCCGTCCTGGTTACATCGGGTTATATCAGGCAAACGTGACGTCTTAAATAACTGCATATTTCTAAATATAAATGTTTGTGAATCAAACACGGAAAACCAGGTAGCCGCTCCTCTATTAGAGTGCACCTCCCTGAGTTCTGAGTCTGAGTCTCAAGCGTTTCCTCGTGTGCACCCCTCCATTTACCCAACGAAGCAATATGGATCCTGGTAACCTCTCAATACTTTGGTTGCTTTGCCTAGCCGCATGCCTAGCCACATGCATAGGAAATACTATCCAACACATCTACACCCCCTATACCTGGCAGCCATTACTTTTCTGCAACCCTCTCCCAGTCCTTGCAGTCCAAAATATCTATCTGCACCCACTCCCTCAAGCTACCACTCTACCCCATATTGAGCCCAGCAATGCATGCAACAAAAAGCAGCAACCCCGTCACCACCACAAATCAAGAAAAGCTCGCAGACCGAAAGAACCAAGACCCACCAAGATAAGCAAGAGCGGGGGCAAGAACATGCAAATGACTTGCACAACGCAGTCCACAATTTCCATCATACTTGTGAATGCCAGATCCATAAGAAACAAAACTCATATAATATATGACCTCCTGTCAGATGCAAAGCCTGACTTACTTTGCATCACCGAGACTTGGATAACCGAAACAGACCCTGTAATCATCAATCAAATAAGCAAACCCGGATATACTGCGTATAACTGCCCTCGCAATAAGAGAAAAGGAGGAGGGGTCTTAATCTTGGCCAGAACTGAATTGTCCTTAACAAGTACACCGATAAGCATACCCGAAGGCATCGACATACTTAAAGTTGAAAATAGAACCTTAGCCATATGTCTTATCTATAGACCACCAACGTCACCACATGAATCATTGGCAGCAGCGCTGGAAATCATCTCAGCCACAGCGCCCAAAAAGACCCAGGTCATCCTAGGAGACCTGAACTTACCCTCCACCACCGCAATGCAAGCAAACATTTTCCACGAAGCTATGGAACATCTGGCTATGAGCAAGTCATCCAAGACGCAACCCACATCAAGGGTAATACACTAGACATGGTGTTCCTACCCACCGAACACCCCAAGATTTTGAAATCCAAACCTAGAATAACCCAAGTACCATGGTCAGATCATCACCAAATTGAACTCACCCTACTCCCCCCCTCAGCTCCTGCCCAATCTCAACCAGATCAAGCACCACCCCAACGGAGATGCTTCCAAAAACTCATCAAAGAGGACCTCCTTGAATCCATAGCAAAATATATCCACCCAGATTGCTCAGACCTCGAGACACTGGCGAACCAATGGAACATAGGAATCGAGGCTGCCTCAAAACCCACCTGGAGTCACCCAAGGCACCTAACCAGGGTCAAGACTGAACCATGGTACACCTCAACGCTACGGGAACTGAAGAAGGACCTGAGAAGGCATGAGCGAAGATGGAGAAAGCACAAAACCGAGGAATGCAAAAAGTCCTACTTCGACCACCTATCAACCTACAGGAATGAAGTAAACCAAGCAAAGAGAACGCACCACACGATCACTCTCAATAAAGCCCTCAACAGGCCCAGAGAACTATTCGCGCTTGTCAAATCCCTCACAAAAGCCCCACAAGACAACAATTCCAGAGGCTCCATAACAGCTCAACAACTGGCAGATCACTATGCCAGCAAACTCAATCCTGCAGCACCTACCCTCATCACCCCCACGCTGGACCCAACCAACTTCCATCAAGAGAGCAGCACACAGGAAAGGACCGATCACAGCAGAAAATGGTTAACCTTCCGGAAGGTGGACAATCAACAGATAAAAGCCATCATCACCAACCTAAAAACCACCACCTCCCCTCTTGACCCCTGTCCAGCCTCCTGGATCAAGGCAACCAAAGAGGAAATAGCGCAGCACATCTCCCATATAGTGAACCTATCACTGCTGCAAGGTCTCATTTATTTAGACATTTATTTAGATTTATGCTCATTAACCATAAGAAGACAGAAGCAATGTGCATCTCCAGGAAACCAGGTTTTGAGCCCCCTAAAAATGTCACCATGAACAACAACATTTACAACATAAAATCAGAAATAAAATACTTAGGTGTGATGCTTGACAACAACCTAAATATGGACAGGCACCTGCGAAACACCAATCGAGCCATATTCCACAAATTAAGAATACTGCAGCCTTTACGTAACATCCTTGATCATGATGACTTCAGATCTGTCGCTCAGGCCCTCATCATTCCACACCTAGATTACTGCAATGCCATACTGCAAGGCTTGCCAAAGAAAACTACAAATATTCTGCAAATGGCACAACATGTTGCAGCCAGATTCATCATGCAAAAAAAACTCTCTGACCACATTACACCCACACTAATTGAGCTGCATTGGCTCCCCATCACGGCCCGCATTCAGTACAAATTACTAGTCACTACATTCAAACTTATCCATAATATAGCACCCTCTCACCTCAACAGCTTGATTTCCAATCCACCCAACAACAGAAGTAGGAGAGCAGCGAACCTCAACACCATCTGCCTCCCGAGATCATTCACAAAGGCTAATGCCTGTACCACTAAGAGAGCTTTCTCGTTTACAGCTCCTACACTCTGGAATCGGTTACCAAGTGATCTGCGTGAAATCTATGATCTAAAGGACTTTAGAAAAGAGCTTAAGACACACCTTTTCAAGTCCCATTACAACCTAACATCATGAGCTACACGCAACCGCGTGTAAATATACATATACATATGCAGACCACTTATAAAGTTCTACAGTTTAGTCAATTGTAATTATGTATATAACAATCATGTGTAAATATGTATATAGCAATCAACTGTAAGCCTGTAATCTGTATTCTGCTGTGTCCCCCCCCCTCTAATCACAGTGTTATAATCTAATTCCTGGCCAAGTACAGCCAACATCACCATGTGTAACAACCGCTGCTGATCACTGGAAGCAGCGGGATATAAATGTACGCTAAATAAATAAATAAAATCATATCACATGGCCATCAAACAATCAACACAAAGAGGAATGTCCTCCGACACCATGTGAGGGGGTATATAAACCAAAAAGAGCAAGACTCTCTCATGCAGTATCTGCAGAGATTTAGGCCTTAAATATAAGGTTGGAGCATTTTACTATCATACCCCCTCCTTTCCCCTTTTGGTGAGTAGTTCGACTGACACCAATCCTTTTAGGGCAAAATTCATGAACACTAAAGTTGCCCATTCAAAGCTATTTTTCAGTATTATAGAAACATAGAAACATGATGACAGAAAAAGACCACAAGGCCCATCTAGTCTGTCCTTCCATAACAACTACAACAGTCCACTTTTTACCTTTAGAGATCCTCTGTGTTGGTCCCATGCTTTTTTGAATTCAGTTACTGTCCTCATCTCTACCACCTCCACTGGGAGACTATTCCACGGATCCACTACTCTTTCCGTAAAGAAATATTTCCGCATATCACTCCTGAATCTATCTCCCTTCACCCTCATCCCATGTCCCCTCGTCGCAGAACTTGCTTTCAATTGAAAGAGGCTCTCTCCCTGAACATTTATGCCACGGAGGTATTTAAACATCTCAATCATATCACCTCTATCCCGCCTTTCCTCTAAGGTGTACATATTAAGATCCTTAAGTCTGTCCTCATATGCTTTATAATGAAGACTACTAATCATCTTAGTAGCAACCCTCTGCACCGACTCCATCCTGTTCACATCCTTTTGAAGGTGCGGTCTCCAGAATTGCACACCATACTCCAAATGAGGTCGCACCAAAGACTTATACAGAGGCATTATCACCTCCTTTTTTCTGCTAGCCATTCCTCTCCGTATGCACCCAAGCATCCTTCTAGCTTTTGCCGTCGCCTTTTCTACCTGTTTAGCTACTTTAAGATCATCGGACACAACTACGCCTAGGTCCCGCTCTTCTTTAGTGGACAAAAGTACTTCATCTCCTATGCTGTATTGCTCCCTTGGATTGCTGCAGCCCAAATGCATGACCTTACATTTTTTAACATTAAATCCCAGCTGCCAAATTCTAGACCATTCTTCAAGCTTAGCTAGATCCCTCCTCATGTTATCTACACCTTCCTGGGTGTCTACTTTATTGCAGATTTTGGTATCATCCGCAAAGAGGCAAACCTTACCCGACAGCCCTTCCGCTATATCACTAACAAAGATGTTAAAAAGAATCGGACCAAGGACAGATCCCTGGGGCACACCACTGGTAACATCCTTCTCCTCAGAGTGAGCTCCATTTACTTGTACTCTTTGTCGCCTCCCACCCAACCAATTTCTAACCCAAGCAGTAACTTTAGGGTCCATCCCTAGGGTGCTCAGTTTGTTTATAAGTCGCCTGTGAGGAACAGTGTCAAAGGCTTTACTGAAATCTAAATACACCACATCTAGAGCTCTCCCTCGGTCCAACTCCCTGGTCACCCAGTCAAAGAAATCAATCAGATTTGTCTGACAAGACCTGCCTCTGGTGAATCCATGCTGCCTCGGATCCTGTAATCCGCTGGACTCCAGAAACCTCACTATTTTCTCTTTCAACAGCGTTTCCATTAATTTACTCACCACTGAAGCTAAACTAACCGGCCTGTAGTTTTCAACCACATCCTTACTTCCGCTTTTGTGTAAAGGCACCACATGAGCCTCTCTCCAGTCCTTTGGCACCACTCCCGACTCCAACGAGGCATTGAAAAGGTCAGTCAGTGGAGTTGCTAGAACGTCCCCAAGTTCCCTCAGTATTCTAGGGTGTATCCCATCTGGTCCCATCGCTTTGTCTACTTTAAGTTGAGCTAGTTTCTCACGAACACAGTCTTCTGAAAATTGTTCAAGATGTCCCTCGCTTCTGTTCTTATTTGTGGGTGTTTTCTGAGGTCCTGCTCCTGGTTCTTCATCTGTGAACACAGAACAAAAATATTTGTTAAGCAATTCCGCTTTATCCTTATCAGCTTCTACATATTCCCCCCCCTGTACCCTTGAGTCTGACAATACCACTTTTGCCCTTCCTCTTCTCACTAATATATCTGAAAAATGTCTTATCTCCCCATTTTATTGCATTGGCTATTTCCTCCTCCTTTTGAATCTTTGCCTTCTTGACTACTTTGCTAGCTTCTCTAAGTTTTTCCAAATACAATTATCAAAAATGGTGTCATTTATTAATTTTATTTCTCACAGAACATGCATTTTATTTCTCACAGAATGTGCAAGAACACTACTTTTAAACTACTCAATAACATCTTACCCTCCTTCCTCACATCTAAGATTCACGCACAAGCAGACTCAAGGAGCAGAAGAAAGGGCAATCAAAATACACTTGCAATACCAGCATCAATCCGCAGAACAAAACAAGTAAACAGCAACAGGGCCTTCACTTACACTACACCTAAACTATGGAACTCACTGCCAGACCCCATCAGGTCAATCAAAGACCTACCGACGTTTAGAAAAGAAATAAAGACACTACTATTCATGGAATACTATAACAACAATGCTTGAAGTATTTCCGTTCACTTCCGTCCCCTAAGATAAATATATATAGTTATTGTTGTATATAGTTGATGTTTCCCCTAATCAATGTCGCCTGATCCTGGCTGCTACTGTGTACATAGTTGTAAGGTTTTTTTGGATTGTATTAATTGTTCACTGTAACCGGTTTGTTTAATGTAAACTGCCCCTGATCTCTGGAAGGGGAAGTATATAAAAAAACGGACTAAATAAATAAATTAATTAATCAACGTTACATTTAAGCTAATTAGGTGACTTTGAGGCTTGAGCAACTCCCCTCTAGCCAATGGAGCTCTATAAAATGAGGGAGGGATATGCATCCTACTTTTCTTTTTCCATTGTAACTTCCCATAAATCCCGCGATCTAAAATCCCTGGGATGGGTAAAGGAGAGGCTTCACCAACAGTGCTAAAATAAATCAGGGAAGCTAACAAAAGTTACAACACAGTAATACATAATGGGTGATTTCAATTACCTCAGTATTAACTGGGTCAATGTCACAGCAGGACATGCTAGGGAGATAAAGTTGGTTCATGAACTGACAAGAGGGGAAATTATTTTGGACCTAATCCTTAGTGTAATACAGGATCTGGTTCAAGAGATAAGGGTGTTGGGGCCACTTGGTAATGGTGATCATAGCATGATAGTGTTTGATTTAATAAAAGGAGGGAAGATGGCAAGGAAATCCACAGTGCTATCTTTTAACTTTCAAATGGGAGATTATGATAAAATGAGAAAAATAGTTAAGAAAAAACTAAAAGGAACAAAGGTTAAAAATTTACATCAAGCATGGGAATTGTTTAAAATTACTATCTTGGAAGCCCAAACCACGTGCATTCCATGCTTTGGGAAAAGTGGAAGGAAGGACAAAAAACTGCCAGCATGATTTAAAGGTCAGAGAGGCTGTTGTAGCCAAAAAAACACTTTTCAGGAAATGGAAAAAGGAGACAAATGATGAAAACGGGAAACCTAAGCACTGGCAAGTTAGATGCATTGATAAGGCAGGAAAAGAGAGAATTTGAAAAAAAGCTTACCTTGGCAGCAAAAATACATAATAAAAACTTTTTCAAGTACATTTGTAGCAAAAAGCCTGTGAGAGAGTCAGTTGGACCATTAGATTATAGAGGGATAAAAGGGGTGCTAAGGGAGGTCAAGGCCATAGCGGAGAGACTGAATGAATTCTTTACTTTGGTCTTTACTGAAGAATATGAGGGGAAGTTACCTATGCTTGAAATGGTATTTAAACTTGATGTTTCCAAAGAATTAAAAGAAATATTGATAATCTGGGACAATGTAATACAACTATTTGATAAACTGAAGAGTAGCAAATCACCTAGACTGGATGGTATGCATCCGAGGGTGTTAAAATATGAAATTGCAGATCTACTATTAGTAATCTGTGAACTATCATTAAAATCATTTGTAGTACCTGAAGACTGGAGAATGGCCAATGTAACACCAATTTTTAAAAAGGGTTCCAGGGATGATCCAGGAAACTATAGACTGGTGAGCCTGATGTCAGTACTAGGCAAAATGGTAGAAACCATTATAAAGAATAAAATTACTGAATATGTATATAGTCATGGATTAATGGGAGCAAGCCAACATGGATTTAGCCAAGGAAAGCCTTGTTTTACTAATCTATTAAATTTTTTTGAAGATGTGAATAAACAGGTAGACAAAGGTGAGCTGGTTGAAATAGTATATCTGGATTTTTAGAAAGACTTTGACAAAATCCCTAATGAGAGACTATTGGCAAAATTAGAAAGTCATGAGATAGGAGGCAATGTACTATTATGGACTAGGAACTGGTTAAAAGATAGAAAACAGAGAGTAGGGCTAAATGGCCAATTTTCTCAATGGAAAATGGTGGAGTACCCCGGGGATCTGTGCTGGGCCTGCTGCTTTTTAACATCTTCATAAATGACCTGGAAATGGGAATAATGAGTGAGGTGATCAAATTTGCAGATGGAATACTGGATGTCCATATGGCAGATGAAATTTAATGTGGACAACAGCAAAGTTATGCACTTAGAGAAGAACAACCCAAACTGTGGTTACACGATACAAGGTTCCACATTAGGAATTTCCACCTAGGAAAAGATTTAGGCATCATCAAGGATAATACATTGAAATCCTGGTGGAAGTGACTAAACTATGCTAATGTAAACTTGAAAAGAATAGAACATACTTATATGTTCAGTTCCTTATCATCTGTATTATATAATAAAGAGAGGATGAGGGTTATATAGTAATCATACTAGTGTGTGTCATACCCAATCAGGATGATAGTGCAGCAGGAATGAAAAAATGCTGATGTTTAAATATCACTATATTATAATTGATTCCTATTGATTAATATGGATGATCCAAAAATCAAGTGGCAGCTGATACTAGAAAACAATTATTAAAAAACAATTATATAATACCCCCGATAAGTATGTTCTATTCTTTTCAAGTTTACATTGGCATAGTTTATTCACTTCCATATGGCTATTAATTTTGTTTATAATAATTTATAATAATTTATTAGATATTGATTTTAAGTTATATTTATATTGTTTTTTTGACATAATTGAATTACCTTTTTTATTGTAATACAGGTCTGGATGGTAATAGCTGTACATATATT
Source organism: Ichthyophis bannanicus (assembly GCA_033557465.1). Taxonomy (NCBI): domain Eukaryota; kingdom Metazoa; phylum Chordata; class Amphibia; order Gymnophiona; family Ichthyophiidae; genus Ichthyophis; species Ichthyophis bannanicus. The sequence continues at coordinate 1,112,680,651 of CM066033.1, read as the reverse complement.
ATCGATATATCATTAATATTATAAATACATGGGTTCCATCATTTTTGGATGTTATATATGTGGTTTTAAGGTGCTTTTTTGAGTTGTATATATCCACTTTATTGTTTTTATTTATTATTTATATATATTATTTGCATTTAATTTTCATGTGTCATTATATCTTGTAGCCAATTTCAGCCCCTGATGAAGTTGTAGCAAAACACGGCCTGTGTCGGGCCTTGGCTTACAAGTGTTCATTAATAAAGGTTCCTTCCTCTGCTATCCACGGTTTTGGACTGGGTGTGGTGTCACTATTGGAAACAGGACACTAGGCTTGATGAGCCTTGGTCTGGCCCAGTATGACATTCTTATGTTCTTATGTAATAGCTTTCTAAAACACTAAGCACATTCTCAGGTGGCAAGCCATTCCATAATTTTGAAGTGGTGACCAAAAAGATTGTTTAGCAGGTTTTCGCTAGCCTTGCCATTTTAATGATGAAATTTCCAACAAACTGGCAATACCAAATTATTAATTTTGATGCAGGATATACCATTGGAGTAGGCTTTTTAAATACTCAGAAGTCTCTAATTTGTCCCCCATGATTTTCAACAAATTTTAAAATTGATTCATGACTGCTGCATTCGAGACCAGTTACAATGAATGTAAACACATTGATGTTAAGTGCAAAAATATCTTGTTCCAATAAAGTAGTCCAATAAAGACCATTACCTAAAGTATTGTGAGAACCAGAGCTCTGCACCCCAAAGTTGCAGAATTAGTGGCCACAAGCAAGCGAAAGGTAGTGGTGGTTAGTGACTCTCTTCTGGGGTGTACTGAGGCATCCATCTGCCAACCAGAAGTGATTTTTATTTATTTATTTTATTTATTTACTTCTCTTATATACCGCGCTATTAAAATCAGTGCGGTTTACAATTGAACAAAAAACATACTGCAATGTCACACGACAATTGAGTTTTTACATTGAATATGGACGAGATAACCTGGAGGTAACAGGGATAACTAATTACAGAGTAATTATTCATGGAGTATGGTAAGAAATTATACATATAGTATGGTGAGAAATTATACATATAGTATAGCTTAGTTTCAACATATTTATAAGAGGTTTAATCAATAAGATGTGTGATCAGTACCAATAATAAATAAGAGAGGGGATATGGTGTTAGAGCTAGTCATTTTCTTTATGGTGTTGGATTTTGGGTGGGGTGGAGTAGGGCGTAGGATGTGAGGATGGATGGTTGTTTCTGGGATTGGATTCTGGGTAATAGATAAGGAAAAGGTGTTGTTTGAGGGCTTTTCTAAATGACAATAGGTCTGGGGTCGAACGGAGTTCAGTGGGGAGGGCATTCCAGGTCATGGGTGCAAATAGGGAGAAGGCTCTATTGGCAGTAGCCTTTTTGCACTTAGTTAGAATGTTGGGGATCTCTAGAGTGTTTGCTTGATTAGATCTCCTGATCCTGTTGAACGGCCGTCTTTGAATGAGTTTGCTGATGGGTGAGGTGATCTGGTTCCTTAGGGCTTTGAATGTTAGTACTAGGGACTTATACTGGATTCTAGCCTGAAGTGGAAGCCAGTGGAGATCCATCATGACTGGGGTTATATGTTTAGCTCTTGATGTACCTGCAAGTACCCTTGCTGCAGCATTCATTGCAAGGTGATGTCCAGAGAGGTGTGCTGTCTGCCATGTGCCAAAATCTGTGATGTTACGGAGAGTTTGCCAAGACTCATCAAGCCTACTAACTATTATCCGATGTTGCTCATCCATTTTGGCACAAATGATATTACTAAGTATCTCTCTGAGCATATCAAAAGTGACTTCATGGGCTCTGGGACAAATAGGTGTGCAGCTTGTGTTCTCTTCAATCCTCCTTGTTGAAGGTTAAGGCCGAGGTAGAGAAGCTCGTATCCTGGAGATGAATGCATGGCTGCGTGGATGGTGCCATCAAGAGCGTTTTGATTTCCTGGACCATGGGAAGATGTTCCAAGGGCTGCAGAGCAGAGACAGCATCCATCTATCCGAAAAGGGCTGAAGTGTCTTCAGCAGCAGACTGGCTAATCTACTGAAGAGTGTTTTAAACTAGATTCATTGGGGATGGGTGAAGAAAGCCCCCAGGAAGTAAAACATTAAATACCGCTGTAGAAATGGGTAAAAGGGGCAACACAAACAACTGCCCCAGGAAATCAAGCAGTAACAATAAATTACGTACACCAATTGGATTTCAAAAAACAAAACAATTTACCTCTGCCAGAGCTTTATCTTTATCAGCACCAGCCCTTTGGAATTCATTCCCAGATGATTTACAGGCCACAAAAGACTTAAAAGACTTCCGCAAATCACTTAAAACCTTCCTATTCATGGAATATTATGATAACCAGACAGTGAACTTCATTAACAATGCATGATTGTAATCATAAAGTGTTGTTATAATAATAAGTTATTTTATAGTATCCCTTTGTAAGTTGTGTTACTTCTTATCCAATGTTATGTCACTCCTTATTTTATGTAATTTATTTTGTGTAACCACCAATTTGATTGTAGGAAAAAGTGGTATACAAATCTAAATAAATAAATAAACATCTGGAAAGTGGTGTGTATAAATGCCCATAGCATGGAAAATAAGATCCCAGATATTGAGGGGGTCATTCCAATGTGTGAATAGCAGGGATGTATGTCTGGTTTGGACATACATCCCCCGCTATTCTCCGGGGACGAATTTGGAACTTCAGGCTCCCCGCACATACAGCAGTGTTATGTGGGGAGCTCTGGACGGGGTGGGAGGGGGAGGGCTGAAAGAGGAGCATGGGTGGGGCAGAGGCAGGCCAATGACCCTGTACATACAAGGCTGATTCCAGTCACGACCTGTATGGCCAGGGTGGCAAGGATGCTCGGGGAACTTATTCCACCTCAGAGGTGGAATACGTCCACCCAAGGAAGGGGAGCAGCACCGGTGGACCCCCACAAACCCAGGTGAGCGTCAGTGGGAAGTTCCCCGCTGCCCGACCCCAGCCTCGGCAGGTCCCTCTGAGGGTTGGGCGGTGGGGAACAGCAGTTTTGATCTGGTGCAGGGAATTGAGGTTGTGCATGGCATCCCAGTGCCATTGTAACAGGACGCCATGGCACCAAGGCTTCATGCAAGAGCATTGGGAGGGTTGGATGGGGTGGGAGCCATATGTGCAGTGGGGCTGAATTGGGGTCCATTCAGCCCGTCCAAGCCCTTTGCCCCGATTCTGCTCCAGCGGGAATGTATAGCTCCTGCAGGTGCAGAATCGGGTGCAAATCCAGCCTGTCCAGATTTTTGACATCTGGATGGGCTGGACATGCCCCAATTAGAATGGGCCCCTGAGACTTTAGGCTGACTTGGATTTAGTGGTGGTTACGGAGACATGGAGGTATGTTTACAAAGAAGCGGTAGCGGCCTCCGTGCGATATCGGAGCCGTGGCCCCATCGAATTCAATGGGGCTGCAGCTCCGATATCGCACAGAGGATACTACAGCTGCTTTTTAAACACACCCCATGGTTCACAGACAGCCATGACTGGGATGTAATTATACCAGGCTATACTTTATTCAGAAAGGACAGGGTAGGGAGGAGCAGTGGCACTATATATAAAAATTACAATTAAAGCTATAGAATTACAGGTCTTAAAAGGGAGAGAGGAGGCATTGTGGGTTAAGCTAGAAAGAGGGAAAGGAAAATCCATTTGCATTGGAGTGATATACAGATCCTCCTCACAGGGAAGACATACGCAGCATTGCCAGGAAAGGAGAAATGCTACTGATAGGTGATTTCAATATGCCAAATGTTAATTGACACATCCCTGCTGCGGTGTTATCTAGAAGTAAGGAGATCCTAGAGTTTCTACAGGGAGAACTATTCAGGCAACTGGTAACAAAACCCACACGTAAAGGGGCCATAATGGGGAAAGAGTTTCTGATGTTATAGTAGGAGATCATCTCACATTGATTGATTGTGTGGTTCATTATTAGGACTAGGGCTGATAAAAAGCGAGGATTTTAGACGTTAGGAAAACTAACTTTGCCAAGATGGGACAATACCTCAAAGAGCCATTAGTGGGATGAGAACAGCTGTGGGAGTATAAAAACAGTGGGCAAAACTAAAGGGGGATATTTTAAGGGCAACAAACCTTTTTGTTAGAAAGGTACAGTAAATAAATGTAAAAGGAAAAGGAGGTCGTTATGGTTCTCAAAAGAAGTAGCTGAAAAGGTGAAGAAAAAGAGAGAGGCCTTCAGGAAATACAAGAGATCACAGAGAGAGGAAGACAGGCATCTGCATTTGGAAAAACTTAGAGAAGCTGGCAAAGTAATCAGGAAAGCAAAGATACAAAAAGAAGAATAAATAGTCAATACAATAAAATGGGGGGATAAGACATTTTTCAGATATGTTAGTAAGAGGAGGAAGGGCAAAAGTGGTATTATCAGACTCGAGGGTGAAGGAGAGGAATATGTAGAAGCTGATGAGGATAAAGTGGAATTGCTTAACAAATATTTCTGTTCTGTGTTCACACATGAAGGGCCAGGAGCAGGACCTCAGAAAACACCCACAAATATGGACAGACGTGACGGGGAGCTTGAACAATTTTCAGAAGTCTGTACTCGTGAGAAACTAGTAACACTAAAAGTAGATAAAGAGATGGGACCGGATGGGATACAACAGAGAATACTGAAGGAACTTGAAGACATTCTAGTGGCTTCACTGACTGACCTTTTCAATATTTCTTTGGAGTCGAGAGTGGTCCCAGAGGACTAGAGAAAGGCACATGTGGTCCCTTTACACAAAAGTAGAAGTAAGGATGAAATTGAAAACTACAGGCCGGTTAGTCTAACCTCTGAGGCGAGTACATTTTTGGAAACGCTGCTAAAAGAGAGAATAGTGAGGTTTCTGGAGTCCAATTGATTGCAGGATCTGAGGCAGCATGGGTTTACCAGAGGCAGATCTTGTCAGACAAATCTGATCGATTTCTTTGACTGTGTGACCAGGGAGTTGGACCGAGGGAGAGCCCCAGATGCGGTGTACTTAGATTTCAGTAAAGCCTTTGACACCGTTCTGCACAGGCAATTTATAAACAAACTGAGCACCCTAGGGATGGCCCTAAAGTGACTGGGTTAGAAAGTGGTTGAGTGGGAGGTGGCAAAGGATACGGGTAATTGGAGCTCACTCTGAGGAAAAGAAGGTTATCAGTAGTGTGCTGCAGGGATCTTTCCTTTGTTAGTGATATTGTGGAAGGACTGTCGGGTAATGTTTGTCTATTTACGGATGATACCAAAATCTGCAATAGAGGAGACACCCAGGAAGGAGTAGATAATATAAGGAGGGATCTGGCTAAGCTTGAAGAATGGTCTAGAATTTGGCAGCTGAGATTTAATGCTGAAAAATGGAGGGTCATGCATTTGGGCTGCAAAAATCCAAGGGAGCGGTACAATGTAAGGGATGACGTACTTCTGTCCAGAAATGAAGAGCAGGACCTGGGCGTGATTGTGAACAGGTAGAAAAGTCGACGACGAAAGCCAGAAGGATGCTTGGGTGCATAATAGGGCGTGTAAATTTTAGGGGTAGATTTTTATTTTTCAAAACTTTACAAATTACTATTGACCATATTATGCAGTTATGCATGTTGAATCTAAAGCTATCTTCAGAAACTGCTTAAAGTGAGTCTTACGTACATCAAATCACAGTTGAAATATCTGGAAATTAAGTTATGTTTATTTGAACATACAAATAGTCTGAACAACACCTGTAGCCACATAACTGTCTTTAAAATGTCATTAATACAGTTAATTTAATTTTATTTAACAAAATCCAGCAAAGAAGCCATATCTTGTTTTCTTCTGTTTCGGCTCATGGGCTCCCTGCTGACCATCTGGCCTCTAATATAATGGTCCCTCCTCTCCTGATTGTACACAGGACCAGCAGCCTCAGTTGTCATTTTTACACACCATTCTATGGACTGGGTGTGTAACGGCTAGTCTGGAACCAACATGGGCTTGCTCAGTAATGCCTTGATCTCTGCTGTTGTCATGGTATGGATAAGAGAAGGCTCAGAGACTCCGGAGCTCCAGTCAAGTAATTGGGTGAGTATAGTTGCCTCAGTGTGATTGATGGTGTTTTTCTGGGTTTCACACTGCTGTCTCCAAGCTGAGTCTTCTCATCTATTTCACTTCTGATCTCCAATATCTTCTCCATTGTATCTCCTCTCTCCTGTTCCTCTTTTCTGCAGATAGCTTACAGAACAGATGAGCAGTAACCATGCCAGGCTGACCTTCTCACTGTAGGCATGACTATCTTCCTTATCGCTTCACACCTCTTTCATGGGGTGCCCTGTTAAAATAGGATTACATATTGGCATTCCTAAGAGAATTGAAGATGGTTCTGAAATCAAGGTTTCCATGTTTTCATGAAAACCACAATAGTTTTGTGCTTCAGAATCCTATTTTTTTTTTAAAAACTACATTTTCATATTTTCAAGATGGCCACTGTTCCTGTTCGCAGACTTTCTTAAGCATGCATATGCAAATTCCCATGAAGGCGGGATTCACATCCCATACATTTGATGTCATTGGGAAAGTGGTCGGTAGAAGCCAAATGGAAGTGATTTTCTGACATTAAGAGGCCTATGTGGACACCCAGCAGTCTCACTCTGGATTTAGCTTGTGCAAGCAAGGAGGATTGCGATGTGCTGGAGAAAAGAGGATTTGTGATGCAGGCCTAGTAGCTGTGCTGCTTGGATATTCCAAGAGACCATTTTCCAGACTGCAAGTACATCATTCCATGTTTATTCAGCTTGCAGTTTGCAAGGAGTATTGAGAGAAGTAGGAAAAAGTGGATTTGCTCTGGATCATGTGTGAGACCAGCACCCAAGCAAGATAGAGCAACCATCACATGCCAATAAGGGATAGCTGCAGAAGATGCAAGTGACTAAAACTGTATTGCAATAGAAAAAAAGCATACATATTAAATGAACTCTAAGAAGCAAAGGGGTCAATTTTCAAAGCCCTTCTCCAGATAGTTATCTGAATAAGGGCACTGAGAGAGATATTTGGATAGTGCCATGGAATTTCTTCACAAACTGTCCCCTCATTATCTGGTTAGTGCAAGGGCAGTCCATGGATGGAACGAGGGAGGTACGACCACTATCCGGATAAGTGCTGATCTAATCCGGATAGTGGTGATTTTCAGCCAACCTTATTCCGTAAGCTTAGACCACATAAAAAGCAGGCCTAAATTTCTTTCTGGATAATGTCAGCTGAAAATCATTGCTAAGTGCATAAGGTTGGCACTTATTCGGATAGCAGCTACACAATCTGGATATTCAGTGGCAGCCACTATCTGGATTCTGCCAATGAATATCTGGTCCTCATATATTTAAAGGCCGCGGTTAAGTGAATGTTGGGTGGAAGGTAAATACAACCTGCACTGGGGTACAGAAGTAAATACAGATAATTTAAACTAAGTCACTTACACGGGTATTTGGGTTTTTTTTAAAGGATGAGGTAAGCAGAGTGAAGCATAGGGGAAAGGGTGGGGTTCAAGAGGAAAGAAAGAGGAATGGTGGAGCAAAAGAGATGGGGAGAGGTTACAGAGGGAAAGGGTGGGATCAAGCGAAAAGGAAAAGGGGTGGAGCAAAAAAGAAGGGCTGGGGTAGAGAAGAGGGTATGAAAGGGGAAGGGCTAGGGGTGGAAAATAAGAGAAGGGCCTCATTAGAAGGGGGGAAGGAAAGGGGGGAAGGCAGGAAGAGAAGGGGTATTGGGGAATTCAAAGAGGCAGAGAAAGTAGGGGGAAAGAGTTCAAGAAGGGAGAGAGAAAGTGAAAGGCGGATGGCATGGGAAGAAGGAAGAGTAGTGAGGGATAGGGAGGGACCTGGAGTGGGTACAGGAGGACAGAGGCAAATGTAAGGAGGAGAGAAGCTTACATGCCCTCAGACACACATGCACACATACACACAACCCAGTATGGATATATCACACACTCCCACACCCCCATCACACACACACACACACATATATATATATGCACATAGACAACATTCAAAACATACTGCCAAGATGCACACACTCCCAACACAAACACTCATAGACATACATACATGCACACATAGAGCCTCCAACACACACTGCTGAATATACACTTCCAACACACAAGCATCCATGACCCACAAAAACACACACATAGCCTCCATAAACATACATACACATTCCGTGATACACACTGCTAAGAAGCACACAACTCCAATACACACACATCCATGTCTCACATGCATACAGAAAAAACAGCTAAAGTCTTCCTATGGAGATAGACATATACATCATACTATCTGTACACACGTCCCACCTCATACAGCATCAGTCACTACCACACTATGGCCATCCATCCAGACACTCACTCATACATCTCCTGCTTCTTACTGAGTCACGCTTTGCCATGGCTATTTCAACCGAGTTCCCCACATAGAGATGCCTGAGTCTGCATATGAAAGAAAGTGGAAACACACGATTAAGGACACACTTTTCAGCTTGCTACATCTTATTTACCTACTGACCTTTCAGTCTTAGTCCTTTCCAAACCCAATTCCTTCCCAACCTGATTTCCACCCTTTCTCATCTCTTAGCAGACACAACTCCCCTTCGCATTCCTATACACTGCTTTTCATTGCTCTTTTCAGTGTGTATCATGGACTGTGCAGCCCTCTGGATCCTTCATGCCATCTAGGGTTGCCAACTGGCCGGTATTCAGCCGGCCTGGCCAGTTTTTCCATGGCCAGGCCGGCTGCCGGCAGAGAAGTAAAACCGGCCCTTGAAAAGCTGTTTTTTTGCTCTGGCCGCAAGATTGGGAGCGGCCAAGCAAAAAATCGGCTTTTCTCCCAAAGTCCGCAGGGGAGGGAGCCAGGGAAGCCTGTGCGAGGCCCCGGCTCCCTCTGTAGAACCGCCAGCATGAAGATCTTTTTCCTTCACGATGGCGGCTGTTTCTGTGAAGTCGCGATTGCTGGGAAAGGTTAAAGGCAATGCCTCGCGCGGGCTTCCCCGGCTCCCTCTGAAGCACCTCAGACAGCCGCGGGGCTGGTCGGGGGGGGGGGAGGGGGGAGGCTAGGACTACAAATGGGCTTTGAGGGGGGGAGGGGGGCCAAGGACTGGATGGGCTGTGATGGGGTGTACCTCGACTGGAAATGGGCTATGGGGGGAGGACCTGGACTGGAAATAGGCTATTGGGGGGGGGACTGGACTGGAATTGGGCTGTGGGGGAGGGTGTACCTGCACTGGAAATGGGCTATAGGGGGGAACCTAGACTGGCATTGGGCTATGGGGGGTGGGGGTGGAACCTGGACTGGAAATAGGCTATGGGGGGGATCTGGACTGGAATTGGGCTATGGTGTGGGGAGGGAGAACTTGGACTGGAAATAGGCTGTGATTAGGGGAGCTAGGACTGCAAATGGGCTGTGATGGTTGGGGGGGACTTGGACTGGAAATGGGCTGTGATGGGGGGGTTAGAACTGCAAATGGGCTGTGATGGTGGGGGGGGGACTAGGACTGAAAATGGGCTGTGATGTTGGGGGGGCCTAGGACTGGAAATAGGCTGTGATGGGGGGGGGGCTAGGACTGGAAAGAGGCTATGATGGGGGCGGGCTAGGACTGGAAATGGCCTGTGATGGGAGGGCTAGCACTGGAAATGGGCTGATGAAGAGCTGGAATAGGACTGGAAATGGGCTGATGGGGGGCTGGAATAGGACTGGAAGTGGGCTGACGAGGGGGCTAGGATTGGAAATTGGCTGATGGGGGAGCTTGGAGTGGAACGTGGCTGATGGGGGCTGGAATGGAACTGGAAAAGAGCATATGTGGGGCTAGGACTGGAAATAGGCTGATGAGGAGCTGGAATAGGACTAGAAATGGGCTGATGGGGGGAGCTTGGACTGCAAATGGGTGATGGGCTAGAATAGGACTGGAAATGGGCTGATGTGGCGGCATGGGAGAATAGGACTAGAAGGGAGTGGATGCTGGGTGGGTCTGGAACTATAAGGGAGCTGATTTTGGGGGAGGACTAGAAGGGGATGGGGATGGGGAATGAGAATGGAGAGGGGAAAAGATATTTTGTGTGGAAGAAAAGTCTACAATGGGCCGGGTATTGGGAGAGTAAGAGGGGATTGAGAATGGAAGGGTGAAATTTGAGTGGATGATAAAGGAATAAGGAAAGAAATGGGGGAAAGAGCAAAAGGGAAACGATCAGTATGTTAAAGCAGATATAGAGAGAGAATGGAAAACATGTAAAAGAGAAGAAAGGACAAACGGACAGCTCGCAGAAGACATGAAGAAACCAGAAGAAAGTGACTGGAGCAATTGCAACTGAAAAATAAAATTCCTAAACAGAAGGTAGAAAAATACTTTTTATTTTGAATTTATTAACTGGAATATGTCTGGTCTGGGAAGTGTGTATTGCTAACATCTTTGCGTTTTTGTTTAGTGCAAGAGGAAATTACTTTATAGTTTTATTTCTCCAGTGTTGTACATTTCATGTTTGGCTTTTGGGGTTCCCTGTTTAATTATTATTTGACCAAGGGAGTTAGCTTACACTTATCCTCGGTAATTTTTGTGGGTGGGGCTGGGGTGCAGCATGGGTGGGACTGGGGACGTGGCAGGGGTGGGGCTAGGGGCGGAGAATGGGTGGGGCATAGCGAGCCACAGGTGTCGGGTTTTTCTCGGTGGAAAAGTTGGCAACCCTAATGCCATCTCTAAATGCCTCTTTTTCTCCATCTCGCATTCCCCATAATACTCCCCAGCAAATCTACTACCACTCATTCACCTCTGAATCTCCTCTCAGTCTCCAAGTTCCCCTTTTTCTCCTACCCATTCTCAGACTCTCCACTCCCTATCCAACCTTCACTCTCCTTCCACTCTCCCCCAAGAGTTTCTACCCTCTTTTTCATTTTGCCTTTCTCACTTTCATTGCTTGGCGTGCTGCTTCAATTGTGGCTGCTTCTCTGATTGGTGGAGAGTGAATCAGCTGATCAGATTAAAGCAGGAAGTAATGTGGATGACATCAGATGCTGAGAAAGTGAAGAGTAAGGATTGCTAGAATTGAAGGGCATATGGACCATAAGAGATAAATAGATTCCATATTGTCCCAGATGCAGTGTTATCGAAGCACAGTAGTGCGTTGGATGAATTGTTTTTGATTAATTTTAAGAATGTTGGATGGTTGGATCTGGGACTGTTTTCATTATTTAGACAGGAGGAGGGCCAAGTGGGGAGTGTAAAGAAATCAGTAGTAGCATGCCTGTATGTGGCACGCTGTGAGGTTGCAGCACGCTGGAAGCAAACTGAGGCCCCACAAATAGGCCAATGTGTGGCAAGGCTGTGACAGGTGATAGTGATGGAACAAATGACAGCCTACAGCAGGCAAAGATTAGAGAAATATGATAAAGAATGGGGGAAGTTATCTCGGGATCTAGGAGGGGGTGGGATAGAGAGAGAGAGAGGGGGTGGGGGTGGGAGAGAAAAGGAGGAGGGGGAGTGGGGTTGAAGGGAGAGGGTAGAAGAGTAATGGGATGCAGGAAATTATTTGTGTTACTAAGCTTATGAAGGCCGAGGTGTTCAACGTTGATGTATATAAGTAGAGAAGGTAATATACAAGAAACGCTGTGTATTATCGGTTATAGATCTGTGCAGAATAGGCCTGTTGATACACTGGAAAAGCTGTGCTGTAATATTTATTTATTTATATTCTCTTATATACCATGCTATTCTGCATCATTGCAGTTTACATTGAACAAACTGAAATTACATTGAACAGGGCATTATAACTTGGAGATAACTATTTTACAGGGAACATGGGCTATGGAGGGTTAAGTGGCTTGCCCAAGACCACAAGGAGCACTTGTGGGACTAGAAACCCCAGTCCTTCCGGCCCAAGGTTGCTGTCCTCTAGTGGGATTTGAACCCCCGACCTTCTGGCCTGAAGTACCTTGCCCCAACCACTAGGCCACTCCTCCACTCCACTAATAGATTTGTTATAGCATTTTTGGTATGTTATAAAATTAAGCGTTCAGTGCGGGGGTATGTTATGAGATGGCCACTGGTGTTTGTTAAAAGTGTCCTGTTTATCCTTTTTTGGTGGGGGTTTTTTCTTTGATAAAACCAATAAGAAATATAAATATGAAAAAAAAAAATATAGATCTGCTCAAGTTGTTAGTGTGGTGTGAGCATATTCACTCGTATATGGGATTTAAAAAGAAAAATGGAATAGATAGATAATTAAAACAAATCACCAAAATAAGTTACACACATCTTCTCTCCAGCTTTAAACTTACTACCTCCCCTCTGATCCCATTCCCACCTATCCACTAAACTCCATCTTCTTCACTGTTGTCCCTTCCATCTGTCATATCCTCAACCTATCTCTTTCTACTGCAACTGTTTCTTCAAACATGCTGTGGTTATACCTCTCCTACCTGTCCGTCTAATCCATCTCTCTCCTCCCTGTATGTCTAAACTACTTGAACATGCGGTTCACTTCTGCTGTCTTGACTTTCTCTCCTCTCAGTCCCTTCTGGATTCACTGCAATCTGGCTTTCACCGTCTACATTCTACTGAGATAGCTCTTGCCAAAGTCTCCGATGACTTTTTCTTGCCAAATCCAAGGGCCTTTACTCAATCCTCATCATTCTTGACCTTTTTGCTGCTTTTGACACTCCTTGGTACCATGTCCTCACTTGAATTTAGGGGTTCTGTCCTATCCTGGTTTTCTTCCTGTGTCTCCCATTGCTATCCCCCTTTCAGGCGGTGTACCTACTTTTCTCTCTACACTGAGTCCCTTGGTGCACTCATGTTTTTCAGTACCATCTCTATGCTGATGACTCTCAAATTTAGCTCTCTGCACCTGAAATCTCTCTGGGAATCTAAGCCCGGTTCTCTGCTTGCTAATCTAACATTAGTGCCTGGATGTCTCAACCACCCAATAACTTTATGATTAACATTTTTTTATATTCAAGCTCATTAGATTCATGTTCAACGTTTAATGGTTTCTCCTATTCTGTGGCTACTGAAATTTGTATAGAAAAAAGGAAGGTAAAGTCTGCCTTTAAAAACTCCAAAGAAACTAGTTACCAGGTATACTAAGAAATGGTTTTACCATCCGCTAAGTCAATGTTAGCAAGAAAGCATCCCAATCCTTTTTGGATGCTTCTCACACCTATTTTAATCCTTACGGTTTCCTTAAGCAAAAGCAAACCATTCTTACGCTCGTTTGCTGTAGCCACCATTGCCAAAACCACCAGTGCTCTTGTTCCCACTCTGTATCTGCCCTTGCCACCACCGTTGTGCTGCCGAAGCTACCCTTGCCATTGTTGAAACCGCCCTTGCTGCCGCTGGATCCCTTGCCAGGGGTGATGGTGGCAGAAGCATAGCAGCGACGGCACTCGGTGGTCATGTCCTCGGGCGTTGTAGAGCAGGCGGAGCTGACACAAGAGCAGCACTCGCACATCATGTCAACAGGCCCCATAGCTGAGGGGGAAGAGCTGCAGCGCGAATGGCAATCAGAGTCGCCGTCATCAGAAGAGTCTGCCGTGGAACTTGCTGGGTAGCGCCGGCCCTGGTGGCAATTGAGTGTGGGAGTGATCGACGGTTGGCAGAAAACCAGCCTTTCATTGGCTAGTTTTACTGTCCTGCTGGCCGCCGTCCTCCAGCTTCTAAAACCATCCAGGCCAGCCTAAAAACAGTCGGTTGGCAGCCCTAGCCAGTCTATACATGCAAGAGATTTGCACGAGGTGTCTATAGACAAGCATGCTCAGCAGAATGTTGGTTGCCTAGAGAATACCCAGTGCCTGCACATTATTTGCAAATGGCTTCTTACTGTCAGAGCCCTAAGACATGAAAAAGCCACACAGATAAAGAGACACTTATCAAGTGGAGGTGGAATTCTCTAACATCAGATATGTAAAACAGCAAGGCCTCACCTATCGGTACTGTATTATGCCTCCCTCGTGTTCTTAAGTTTAAGATGTAAAGGAGACAAGAGCATGTGAGGGTTAAGATGTGAAAGCATGTGAGGGTTAAGATGTGTTTCTCTCTTCATTTTTCTCTGCCTAAATATCTGATTTATTGTCTCCTGCCTTAAGATTCTCACAGCAAGTATTATTAGAAACACCATCTTATCCCTCACTAAGGTTAACAGTGACAAAATGTTCTGCTTTTTAATGCTGTGAAATGTTGGTTCTATTAAAAGTTCACAAAGAACCTAACTTCTTGCTCTTTGCTAAAAGAGTTAACACTTGACTCTTTGAACAGTCTGAAACTGAGAGCGATTAGGAACTAAGATTTCCAAAAGATATTGTGAGATGCTTGTAGAGAATTCTGTTGTTTTAGATTGGGATTGGGGGTTTCATTAGGTGTTTATATCTGGATAAATTGTATTGACTCAATTATTTTTAAATGGGGTGTTTTTCATATATTTGGAATGCAGATATGACTCCTGTGGAATTCTGCACAAAAATTTTGTACACACTATTTTAAAACTCTGCAAAATTCCACATGCTTTATTTGTAATTGTTTGTGGGGGTGATACATTTTCCTGAGTCACTTTGAGAGTTTTTTTAAAGTGTAAGGCAGGTTATCAAAGAAAAATACATAGGGACGCAGAATAAACTCATAGATTAGGCACATATATTTTTGAAAATGATATGCGTGTGCATAGTTTCTCCAGGAAAAGTCTCTCTACTACTACTAAGCATATATGCATGGTGAAATTATGCGCATGCTTCTAGTCAGCTGCAAATTCACTTATGTGGATTTAGCCGTCCTATTTATATAACCTCCCAATTTTACTCATGTCACTCTTGACAGTAATAAGCAATATTTTGTCCAGGCTAAAAACCCACCTTTTTATGGCTGTTTTTGGATCCTCACCTACTTATTCTCCTGTTTACCACCCATGTGTGTTATAACCATTTACCCTTAGTTTTACCCTAGTCCCCTTTTGTTGTTTTTGTCTGCCTTTGTGCCTTGAAGACTGTAAGCTCTCTTGAGCAGGGAGTGTCTCCTACATGTATGTGCACAGCGCTGAGTATGCCTTGTAGCACTATGCAAATGATAAGCAACTGTAGTCTGGGAGAGTTCATATACACATAGGGGGCGGGGAGGGAGCAGAGTTAGGGTGAGCAGTGGATGGTCATCGGTCCTGGACGTACAGGGCCGATTCTAATGTCGGCTCTGGATGTCCAGGGCCGGCAACTTGTACGTGGAAGTTATTCCACCTCCGAGGTGGAAGAACTTCCCTGGACGCAGTGGATCAGTGGGCCTGGGGCATGGATGGAGCAGGGGGGCGGGGGCTGAGAACATTCCCCGCAGCCCGACCCTGGCCGTAGGTGGCTGGATCAGGGGTCAGGCTGTGGGGAATCAGCTGCAGGAGCTGGCAGCCGGGATTGTGTTTTTTAATAGGAGCCGCAGTGCCATGGCAACTGGACGCCATGGTGCCGCGGCTCCATTTAAAAGCCCTGACTGAGTTAGTCAGGCATGTCCTGCACATGCAGGCCAGGCTGAATCACAGTCCCGACCTGCACATACAGCACTGTTCACAATTCTGATCCCGCGGAGCTAGACGTGCCCCGCGGGATCAGAATTGCGACGCCCTCTATACATCCAGTTCAGACCGGATGTACAGAAGGCTTCGACGTCCGGGATGGAATCGGGCTAATAGGGGCCAGTTTACTAAACCGCTTTACGCTTTTGCTGCTAATGTGGGGAAAAATGCAGATAGCGCTGCATTAGCTGCAAAAGCTATGCATTATCTGCCAGGGGCATGCACAGCAGTTCCCAGCAGATAACACACCAAAAGTGCAGAGAAAGTGTTCAGGCAGCATCATGGATGCAGCTAACGCCACGGATGGAGATGGAGTTAGCTGCATCTGTGCTGTCTGCAAATCCGACAGTTACCGCACATTGCTGAGGCACACAGTACCTGGCATTGCAGACACAGCCACTCTCCACCCTTATCCCACTAACTCCTGCAGATAACATGCTTTCTGCAAATAGCGCAGAGACGTTCTGCGTTATCAACAGTTGCCCTGCATTATCTGTTAGCATGTCCAGATAGCACGTGTTATCTGCCTTGTTAGCAACTTACATGGTTTAGTAAACCAGCCCCCTAGTCTATTAGTGTTTTTCTCTCTCTCTCTCTGTCTTTTACATACACACACACATACACATATCCTATGTATATTTCTGTTTTTATCACACTCATATAAGCAGGCCCATATTTAGGCATAGGCAACATAGGAAACTGCCTAGGGCGTCAAGTTTGAAGGCACCAAATACTTCAGCTGATAAAAATCCTAATTCTGCTTGCTTTAGGACCATGATCTATGATCTCTAGAGGGGAAACCTCTTCTCCCAATGCTCTCTAGTCCTGCCTTTGCTTAGAACACAACGTCTTAAATCTATAGCCCATCAAAAATCTTCACTCATAATGAAATCTACCGTTGACTCTGCTGTCCCAGACTTATGTGTTCAATGACTTGCTGGTTTGGGGATAGGAGGGGTCATGCCAGATTGGTTTTCCTCCTTTCTGAAGGATCATAAGCAGCAGGTTTTATTTTAGAACTTGGCCTCTTCCTAGTTCAACCTTGAGGAAGGGGTGCCCTTTCTGTACATTATTATGTGAACTAGGTCTTCATTTTCGGTTATATGTCAATGATATTTTGATCTTTGAGCAGTTATCTATTGGATCAGATTTCTTGAGCCTTAAATTATTCCCCTATTTTTTTGATTGTATTGCTACTTGGTTGCATCGTAATGGTCTGATGATTAATTTTGACAAATCGGAGTACATGATTATTTCTCCTAACAAAGAATTTCTGTCCCCATCCATGATTGTCCTTGGACAAAAAGAGATTCCTTTTCAGCAGGAAGTGTGCTATCACAGCGACTACTGTTAGTACTCTACCCAAACTACAGGCTGAATGTGTGTGGTTGTGCAAAGGGGTATATCTAAGGGTTTTCTTAGTAATTAAGAGCCTTCTGAAGAACTTGTAGTGTAGCGTATGTTATATGGAATGTAAGCAGCATGTGCCAAATTCTACCAGTGTTGGAAAAGATGAATGAAGAGCACATGTCTAAGTGCTGATTGGGGCTGTATTTTGAATTTGAAAATATTTATGCTAAGAGTTGTAAAATTTTAAAAAGAGTATAATATGCTACAAATAATAATTAAAATTGGCAGGCGGATGATTTTTTGACTAGTAACATAATATATGATGGCAGATAAAGATCAGTAGGGTTCATCTAGTCTGCCCAGCAAAGCGACGAGAGTAGGTGTACTTGCCGCTCTGTGAGGGTCACCCTTCCCCATGTCTTTGTTTAGGGGTGAATCCACTGCTCTGTGTAGGTCACCCCTATTTGTTGAGATATAAGAGATAGTTAAGTTTATTTTGATTTTATCCTGTTGCTATAAAGGGATCTACTGTGTCTGTCCCATGCCGTTTTGAATTCTGTCACTTTGCCCCCACCACTTCCATCGGGAGGGCATTCCAAGCATCCACCACCCTTTCAGTGAAAAAGTATTTCCTGACATTGCCTTTCAATTTACCCCCTTGCAGCTTCATGTTATGCCCTCTAGTTTTACAGCTTCCCTGTCTTTGGAAGGTTTGTTTGTTCATTAATACTCTTTAAATATTTAAAGGCCATCTCCCCTGTCCCTCCTCTCCTCCAGAGTGTACATATTTAGGTCAAGTCTCTTCTCATAAGTCTTTATGACATACATATTGAGGTCTTTTTACTTTCCTTGATATTACCGATGATGTGAAGATTGAAAATCAATGCAATACAGAGGATATTGAATTATTTTCTGTGATGTGATTTATATATTATTTGGGGTCAATGGTTTGTATTAGGATTAAAAGAGAGGCAGGAGTCACAAGGAAAATAGCATTTGGGACACATAGAGAGAAGACTTAGCAGGGAGATAGAGTGGAAGTTCAAAAGAATGAAGAGAGTTAAGTACGGCTGCAGAGTTCCAAAGGAGAGGAGAAAGTAGACAATCCCAAAGAGAATCTGAGGGGAAGAGACCAATGCCAGTAGGGATTCAGAGCTACAGAGGAGAAGCCTGAGAAGCTGCAGCTTCTAACAAAGGAAAAGGATGGATAGTCTACACTAAGATCATGAAAAAAGGGCTTGCTTTTTTGTAGCGCCAGTAGGCAGAACACATACTGAGCTCCAAGGCTACATAAAAGAACATTCTAAACCAGCATCATCAAAATAGCTCAATTATCCTCTGAAGAACAGAACTGAAGAGTGTAGTAGCTGAGATCTGATGTCAAAGTACTGTATAGCTAGCATGCCAGAGGTACAATGAAACAATAATACTTGTAAAAATGCAGAGGTGGGACTAGTCGTAATGACTTTGGGATTACATGCAAGGAGTAAGAAGAGAAATCTTACACGGGCAGATAGAAGGAACGTAGTTAAGATACAAGAACTGCTAGCATGCTTTGATTTGTTTTTTAGGAGCGTACACTAAATGCCGCAGTTTATTAGTTGAAGAATAGGACTGGTTTACAGACAGTCCCCAGTTTAATTCTTAAGACAAGTTCTTTGTTCCTTGGGTTATTTGGATTCAGGGCCCATGATTGCAGGGTTCTAGAGGGAGCCTTGGTGTATGGTCCCTGACAGAAGAACTCATGCTGCAACGACCAGACTTGATACACTGGGAATTTTAGATTTGCATTTGTAATTTAGATTTTATGACTTGCCTTTCCAAATCCAAGCTCAATGTGAGTTACATTCGGGTGCAGTAGGTATTTGTGAGGGATCATAAAATGGGTAAAACATCTCTAGGAAGTTGTGAATGAAGGCTCATAGGTGCCTAGTGCGAGGATCTCAACACTGCAACTGATTATGTTGGAGGCCTTGAAGAGCAAAAAGAAACTAAAAACAAAACAAAAAATTATCTGAAGAATTAAGCTTTTTTTTCCTTATGTTTATATCAGCCCCCATATTAGAGGGAAAGTTAGGGGGCTAGGCCCCATCAATTTCTGACATTTCTCCTGCTTCTGACCAAGAGAGCACACCTAAAGCGTCGCTTTCTTTTCCATTGCACAACTCAGTAAAACTCTAATATGAGCACTATAAAAATAGAAACTGACCTTTTGATGGAAGGGATTGATGGAGGGGAAGGACACAGGAAAGATAAAGATAAGATTGCCAGTATCCAGGGGCTGTCGCTGATGTCAGAGTTAAGCACCATCTTCCGCTTTTCCTTCTCACTGTTTTTCTAGAAACAATGCAGCCAACCAATAATTCAAGTTGTAGAGGTCCTGTCTAGCCAAAATATATCAGTTCTAAATGGGTTCCGCTAAAAGGTGTATGCAGCATTGCATGACACAGACACAGTCCCTGCTCATCAGAGCTTACAATCTAATCAAGATGAAAAATATCACAAAATTGGGGATTGGGGTATGGTAAGATACACAAGAGTGAGGAGCATCAGGATCCAAAAGCTCGTGGCAGAATGGCTATGAAGGACCTAGACAAGATTCTCACGTGCAGAGATGTATCTCTCCATACAAAGATTCAACTTGTCCAAGCCATGGTATTTTCAATTACATCATACGGATGCGAAAATTGGACAGTGAAGAAGAAAGACAGGAAGAAAATCGATGCCTTTGAATTATGGTGTTGGTGAAGAATATTGTGTATACTATGGACTGTCTGAAGAACAAACCAGTCTGTATTATAGGAGATCAAATCTAAGCTTTTTTTTTTAGAAGCTCACATGACAAGACTTAGGGGCTTGTTTACAAAGCCGCGGTAGCGGTTTGCGATCGTAATCGGAGCCGCGGCCCCATTGATTTCAATGGGGCCGCGGCTGCGATCGCGATCGCGAACCACTACCGCGGCTTTGTAAACAAGCCCCTTTGTCTTTCATACTTTGAACACATCATGCAAAGACAGAGATCATTAGAGAAAGTCATCATGCTTGGCAAGATTGAAGACCCATGTAAAAGAATAAGGTCAGCAATGCAATGGATGATACAATAACAGCAACTATGGATGCCGCTCCATCAAGAATTAGCTGCCTGACAAAAGACCAAACCCAGTTTAGGACAACTATCCAGAGGATCACCATAAGTTGGCACCGACTTGATGTCATGAAACAACTTAAAGTGAGAAAGTAGGTGCCTATATAGGACGAAATTTATAAAAACACATAGGCGCCTTTGGGTCCTTATAAAATAGCGGAAATGGCATAATGCACATCTGAAGATCTGTGCCTGTACAGGACAATATTCATTATGTAGTGGTCAGCAGTTTTTCACAATGCCGACCACTGCAGGCAAAAATATCAAGATATTCAACAGCACTATCCAATAGTCAGTATCACTGAATATACAAATTTGCAGCCATCGTTCGAATAAGTGACGCCATTATCTAGATAGCAATGATTTTATTGATTTTTTATTTATTATTATTTTTCAGCTGCTATCTGCCTTAGCTCCAGATGGCTCTTAGGACAGCTTTTCACCTGTCCTGAGGTATCCGGATAGTGGTGCTAAAAGTCCATGCTTTGCAGATAATTTGTGTTTCTGACCCCACTTTGACCCAGACTACCCCAGCAGGGTCTGTAATGATATCCAGCGGCTCTATCCAGACAGTGCTGCTGAATATCTGACTTAGCAGCATTTATCCGGTTAGCAGGTGGGATGAGGGTGAAGGGGGATAGATTCAGGAGTGATATGCGGAAATATTTCTTTATCAAAAGAGTGGTAGATGCATGGAATAATCTCCCAGTAGAGGTGGTAGAGATGAGGACAGTATCTGAATTCAAAAAAGCACGGAACAAACATAGAGGATCTCAAAAGGAAAAAGGGACTGTTGTAGTGGAAGGGCAGACTAAATAGGCCATGTGATCTTTTTCTGTTGTCAGATTTCTATGTTTCTATTGCTGTAATATCATTTACTCTGGTTTGCCACAATATCAACTTAAACATCTCCAATCTCTCCAGAACACAGCTATCTGTCTGTTTCATCATGCCACAAAATTCGACCATGTCACCCCTTTGCTCATTAAATCCCACTGGCTTCCTATCACATTCCAGCTCCAGTTTAAGCTCCTCACCCTCACTCACAAGATCCTGCACTCCAGCTTCCCAGCTTCCCAGCTTATCTGTCCTCCTGCCTTATCACACACACTCCCCTCAGATCTCCTCACCATCACAGGCCCATTTCGAACCCACCCAGCACTTGGCTTTCTATTTTTTGGGACCTAGCCTTTGGAATTCCCTCCCTGCCAACCTTTGCCTTGAGCCTACCTATTCAAATCCTTCCTGAAAACGCACCTGTTTCAACTAGCTTTTGATCTTCCCCCTTAGGTCCTTCAGGATTCTGATCCCCCAACCCTTCTTCCTTCCCCATTGTCCTTCTGTATCTTTTTTTTCTTGACTTTTCTGTAATTTTAATGGAGTTCCTTTTCCTTTCCTTTTGTTTTTAACTTGTTTATTGTACACCATTCTGCTGGTATCAAATTCTGATAAACCATAAACCATACAGGAGTGAAGCCCCAGACATGGTCTTGCCTTTAGCTTTTCTCTCCCCTCCCTTTGGCATTCTCCCAAAAATCTCACACAAGTGACCCTGGACCCAAAAGGCCCCAAAGGGTCACATGCCTGAGGCTGGAAGGCCATAGCCACAATGCAGCAACACTTCCTTTTAAAGTTCCTCGGGGGCCACTGGGGATGTCACTTCTGGGGGACTGGGGCTCACTGCATCTCTCCTTTGGATACCAGCCTGGAAAGATTTTGAAACCAGAAGGCTACTCTGTTGCTGTGATTTAGGTACACAATATAGGTAGGATCTCTCAGGTCCTCCACTACCTTGAATTTAACGTACCATTTCACTGGCAGCAAATGTACACCATAAATGTGTACATTTATTTTTATTTATGCCACACTCTTTAGAATCAGTACAGTTTACATGTATAGTAACAGGTACTTTTTATTCCCTTGTCCCTGAAGGGCTCACAATCTAAGTGTACCTGAGGCAATGGAGGGTTAAGTGGCTTGCCCAAGGCTACAAGGAGTGGCCAAGGGACTAGAGACCCCAGTCCCTCCAGCCTGAGGTTGCTTGTCCCCATGTGGGAATTGAACTCCCAGCTTTCCAGCCTGAGGTAACCTGTCCCAACCACTGAGCCACTCATCCCATGGTTTCAAAACACTAGGGAAAGATTTAGAAAACCCCATATAAAGAGAATTACAATAGTCAATCTGAGATAGGACTAACACTTGCAGGACAGCAAGAAAATGTGCATAACATAGGAAGGGTTTCAGTTGCTTTGCTGGTCTCAGTTTGTAGAATGCTAATTTAACTTTGTCTAATTGGACATATACAGATTAGAATCAAGAATCACACCCAGAGATTTCATTTCTGATCTAATGGAAAATCATTAGTGTCAGTGCATTTTCCCAAGCAAAAAAGGTGCCAGTACCGATATGCCGGGCTCTTTTATTAATACATGTGACCGATGGGTCAATTTTAGCAGGTTACAAAAAAGGCGCCATCATTTAGTACTCCCTCCAAAAAAGCCCTGATTAGTACCAAACACGAACATTGAGCAGTATTTCAGAAATTGTACAATGAGACATGATTATCATCTCTGTTTTCTTTAAGTTCAGAGTTAGTATATTTTCAGACAACCAAGCCTGTTCAGAATAAATGCTCTCAGCTATTATCACCAAAGTAGCATGAAAAATGCTCTGAACTGGAAAGAATAACTGAATCTCTTCCACACAGAAGCTGTCAAAATCTCAATGGAAAGCAAGAAATATGACAAGAGGAACAAATAGATGTTAAAAAGTGCATCTGATAAGGCAGACTCTTGAGGAACCCCATGAGGAGTACAAGAATGATCATCCCCTAATCTCACTTATTGATAATGACCAAAGAAGAATGTATCAAACATGTTAGACAATCTTCTCACCAATAACTAGGTCTCTTAGTCAATCTAGTAAAATTTTATGGCAGATGGTATTAAACACAGAGGAAATATCTAGTGCTACAGGTAGATAAATGCCCCCACTTTCCACGCTCAACTGAACTGCAGCCATGAAAAAAAAAAGTTTCTTCGCTTTGGTCATTAAGAAAGCCACATTATATTGAATCAAGAATATAAATAATCATTAGAAAAAAATCCTGAAATTGTAAAAAAATTAATTGTTCAATAAACCTCCCTACAAAAGGGTAGTTTCAGACCAGAAAATCACCAGGATGAGATCACCAGGATCTAGAAGAGGTTTCTTCAACAACATTTCTGTTTCTGATTTGCACATTTACAGATTCTAGACTTATAGAGGAGATTCTCAAACTCCTAGCGCAGTTTAATACAAGATACCACAGATCTTCTGAACAAACTACAAAAACATAGAACAACTACCTGCTGACACACTCCTGGTCACAGTGGATGTGCAATGGCTATACAGCAACATTCCCTACACAGATGGAATAACTGCATGTTACAAGTTTATAAAGGGGGTCATTTTAAAAGTCTTAGTCATGGGGAAGGAGCCTAGATGGCCTGCAAAGAACAAGGGAAAGGAGCCAGCCAAGTCTCCCAAGGCTGAGACCCCTAGCTCTTTGCAACAGCAGCATATCAATGGACTTTTGCAGCCCAGATCCCAGAACGTTGCTCTGCTGTGTGAGGCTTCTGCTGCAGCTCATGCAGTTCACCTGGAGGCAGGACAACTGCACCTGTAAGCTCTGAAGATGCACCACTTCAGATGGAAGATCCAGGGAAGCAGGAGAGTAGTGTTGCTGATGCACGCAGTCTAGTCAGGGAACTGGACGATGAAGAATGGCATCAGCATGGGCTGGGCAGTCTGTTCTCCCCTGCAGAGACTTCTGTTGGTGTGTTTGGTTTAATGGCCAATTCTGCTCTGGAGCAAGGAACACTTGTAAAAGACGGACTCGCCCAAGAGACTTCCGATGGTAAGACCTCTAATGGTTCTTACTCCTTAGTTGCAACTCCTACAGATATTTCCCTATAGTCAATTTGGCTAGTTAAGGACATAAGAACATAATATATGCCATACTGGGTCAGACCAAGGTCCATCAAGCTCAGTATCCTGTTTCCAACAGTGGCCAATCTAGGTCATACGTACCTAGCAGTTTTCCCAAAAGACAGAGGTTCCACAATGCTTGTACTGGGTCAAGCATTCATATCCTGGGCCCCTTCCTAATAATGGTTTATGGACCTTTCCTCCATGAACTTGTCCAAACCTTTTTTAAACCCAGCTACACTAACAGCCTTTACTACATCCTCTGGTAACAAATTCCAGAATTTGATTACACGTTGAGTGAAAAAATATTTTCTTTTATTAGTCTTAAATAGTTTACCCTGTAGCTTCATTGCATGTCCCCTAGTCTTTCTATATTCTGATAATGTAAACAATC
The DNA here is from genome assembly GCA_033557465.1 of Ichthyophis bannanicus. Taxonomy (NCBI): domain Eukaryota; kingdom Metazoa; phylum Chordata; class Amphibia; order Gymnophiona; family Ichthyophiidae; genus Ichthyophis; species Ichthyophis bannanicus. The sequence goes on along the minus strand of CM066033.1, from coordinate 1,112,656,211 downwards.
GATCTACGTTTACCCGTTCCACTCTGTTCATGAATTTATAGACTTCTATCATATCTCCCCTCAGACGTCTCTTTTCCAGGTTAAAGAGCCCTAACCTTTTTAGCCTTTCTTCATAGGAGTATCCTTCCATCCCCTTTACCATTTTGGTGGCTCTTCTCTGAACCTTTTCCAATAATGCTATATCCTTTTTAAGATACGGCGACCAGAATTGCATACAAAATTCAAGGTGCGGTCTCACCATGGAATGATATAGAGGCATTATAATATCTTTTGTTTTATTTTCCATTCCTTTCCTTATGATACCTAGCATTCTATTTGCTCTCTTGGCCGCCGCTGCACACTGGGCCGAGGGTTTTAACATGGTATCCACAATGACGCCTAAATCTTTTTCCTGGGTAGTGGTTCCTAATGTGGAACTTTGCATTGTGTAACCATAGTTTGGGCTGTTCTTCCCTAGGTGCATAACTTTGCACTTGTCCACATTAAATTTCATCTGCCATTTTGATGCCCAGTCTTCCAATTTATCAAGATCCTCTTGCAATTTTTCACAATCCTCTTGGGTTTTAACAACCTTAAATAGTTTTGTGTCATCTGCAAATTTGATAACTTCACTCGTTATTCCCCTTTCCATGTCATTTATGAATATGTCAAAAAGCAGCGGACCAGCACAGATCCCTGGGGTACACCACTATTCACCTTTCTCCATTGGGAAAATTGGCCATTAAGCCCTACCCTCTGCTTTCTATCTTTTAACCAGTTCCTGATCCACAATAGTACACTACCTCCTATCCCATGACTCTTTAGTTTTGCCAAACGTCTCTGATGAGGGACCTTGTCAAAGGCTTTCTGAAAGTCCAGATACACTATATCAACCGACTCACCTTTGTCCACCTGTTTATTCACACCTTCAAAAAAACATAACAGATTAGTAAGACAAGATCTTCCTTGTCTAAAGCCATGTTGGCTGTCTCCCATTAGGCCCTGACTATCTACATGCTGAGTAATTTTATTCTTTATGATGGTTTCTACCATTTTTCCCGGTACTGACGTCAGGCTCACCGGTCTGTAGTTTCCTGGATCACCCCTGGAACCTTTTTTAAAAATTGGTGTTACATTGGCGATCCTCCAATCTTCAGGTATTACAGATGATTTTAACGAAAATTTACAGATTACTAATAGCAGGTCTGCAATCTCATATTTCAGTTCTTTCAACACCCTTGGATGTATACCATCCGGCCCAGGTGATTTGCTACTCTTCAGTTTATCTAATAGTTGTAATACATCTTCCCGATGTATCGATATTTCCTTCAATTCCTCCGCACCTTTAAATACCACTTCAGTCATGGGTAACATCCCTACATCTTCCTCAGTAAAGACCGAAGCAAAGAATTCATTCAGTCTCTCCGCTATCGCCTTGTCGCCTCTTAGTACCCCTTTAACCCCTCTATCATCTAATGGACCAACTGACTCTCTCACAGGTTTTTTGCTACGAATGTACTTGAAAAAGTCTTTATTTCGTGTTTTTGCTTCTGCAGCAAGCTTCTTCTCAAATTCTCCCTTTGCTTGCTTTATCAATGCCTTGCATTTGACTTGCCAGTGCTTGTGCTGTTTCCAGGTTTCGTTGTTTGGCTTTTTTTTCCATTTCCTGAAAGATGCTTTTTTGGCAACAACAGCCTCTCTGACCTCATCTTTAAATCATGCTGGCAGTTTTTTGGACTTCCTTCCACTTTTCTGAAAGCGTGGAATACAGCTAGTCTGGGCTTCCAAGATAGTATTTTTCAACAACACCCAAGCTTGATGTAAGTCTTTAACCTTTGCAACTGCTCCTTTTAGTTTTTTCTTAACTATTTTCCTCATTTTATCATAGTTTCCCTTTCGAAAGTTAAAAGGTAGTACTGTGGATTTCCTTACTATCCCTCCTCCACTAATTAAATCAAATGCGATCATGGTTTTTACAAAAATTGGAACATTCTGTATCACAATTCTTGCTTGTTGTGAATATACTACTCCAGAAAATTGATGGTGTGACATCTTGCCAAAATATTTTTATTAAGGAGTGCAATGAGAAGATTGTGGTATTGGAAAATCAAGTTTTTGCCTTGATCGGTTGTAGTATCCCACTGTCCTTAGCAAGAGGAGTTACAACTTTTTTATTCTCCAAAACTTGGAGATCCAAAACTTGGACCTGAAGCAGTGGCAATGGCCATCAACAGCCCTGTGGCACTTACCTTACAACTTCGGCGCTACATGGCTGTTTGCTTCCACGACCCTAGGATACCCGATGCTGACTTTTCGTTTGGCATTGGGCAGTCCGAGGGGGCAGAAGCAAACAGCCATGCAGCGCCGAAGTTGTAAGGTAAGTGCCATGGGGCTGTTTGCAGCCATTGCCATTGCTGCAGGTCCCGAGAGGGGCGGCAGCAGCTGCGGCTGCGGCGACAATGGGCACTGCAGGGGGAGGCGCAGAAGGAATGAGGTTTGCCTAGGGTGCCTCATCTCCTTGCGCCAGCCCTGCCAACTGCTCTAACCATTAGACTTTTCCATGATGTCCCCAGTCTTGAGTGCTAGTCTGGGGATATCCATGTAGATACTCTGGCAGATGTCTATATCAAGCACGTCCACATTTGTGAAATTGTGCCTGAACATGGACATGCCTGCTTTTTATTTCAGACATTCTGGCTTGAATGTCCCAGATTCCACTTGGATGTCATTTGTAAAATGTGCCTTCACATCTTCTACCTTGGGCCACCAATACACACCTGAAACTATAAAAAATTGATAAAATCCATTCTAACCCACAACTACTTCAACTTCAATAATGACATCTATCTACAAATCACGGGCCCTGCTGCGGGCAGCAGGATGGCACCACAATATACCAACCTTTACATGGCAGAACTGGCAGAGACATTTTTGAATAAATATCAGACTAGACCCTTTAAATATCACCAGTATATTAGTGACATTTTTATGATTTGGACTGAGAGAGAAGAGTCTCTCAAACAATTTCACAATTTTTTAAAATATATTCCATCCCTCAATCAGATTCAAGATTGACTACGCCACAGAAAAAGTTAATTTCCTGGACAGCACAGTTTCTCTCAACAATGACTTTATACAAATATCTATATGTAAGAAACCAAATGACAGATGCAAATACCTTCATAATTCCAGCTTTCACCCTTCACATACAAAAAAGACCATTATACACAACCAAACGACACGATGCCACTGCATGCGCTCTGCCTCAAAAGACAGGGATAAACCCCCCCCCCCCCAGTCCGGGCTGGATCCAGACTACAATCCCAAAATCATATACAAGAAGATTGCTTCTTCACTCCAAATATTCAGGGAAAGCCTATTACAATACAAAGAAAAGGAAACCCTAGAGACCCTCTTGTAGTGAAATACAATCCAGAGCTGGAAAAACTAAAAAAAAAAAAATCATAAAAGACTTACAACCACTACTCCAGGAAGATGATTTACTGAGAGAGATATTCTCTGCTCCACCAATGTTGTCTTTCCGACAACCACCAAGCCTGAAGCAAAAGCCATTGAGAAGCAGGCTCCCAACAGAAGCCCATAATGAAGAGAATGGCACAGATCTCTGTAATATACCAAGCTGCAAATTATGCCAATGCATATCACAGAACCCCGCAGTTACCCACATGGGAAAAACATTCAGCATAACGAGATCCTATTCATGCTGTTCCTCCAGTGTGGTATATATTATTTAATGCAGAACATGTGAAAAGGGATGCTACATTGGAGAGACAAGCCATGTTAAAGACAAGAATCCATTTAGACAGGCATAAGATCATACAGTGTAGGGCAGAGCAAGGTGTCACTTCTGTCACCCCGATGGTTGGAAAGCACTTTGCAGGATCAGATCATAGCATCAATGAGTTATAGTGAGAGTGTTAAGAGGCAGTGGCATTCCTAGGCCCCCTGTCATCCAGGGCAGGCGCCCTCCCCTCATGCTGCCAGCACTCTGCGCCATGATGCACCCACCTCCCCAATCCCAAATGGCCTCACTGAGGTAGCAAAGCAAACTTATGATTAAACTGGTTTGCCCTGATGCCTCGCACTCCAGGGGCTGGTTGCTCTGTTCTCCTGGCTGAAGTCTCGTGATTCACAAACTACTAAGTGGCAGGTCTATTACATGTTTGCTGTACATCAGAGAAAAGATAAAAGCAGGAATTCTGTCTGTAGTGCTCTTAAGAACATAAGATATGCAATACTGGGTCAGACCAAGGTCCATCCAGCTCAGTATCCTGTTTCCTACAGTGGCCAATCCAGGTCACAAGTACCTGTCAGGTTTCCAGAAAGGTACACAGATTCTACATTGCTTGTTCTGGGGTAAGCAGTGCATTTCCCTGATCCTCTTTAATAATGGTTTATGGACTTTTCCTCCAAGAACTCATCCAACCCTTTTTTAAACCAAGCTATACTAACAGCTTCCTCCGGTAACGAATTCCAGAGTTTGATCACTCATTGAGTGAAAAAATATTTTCTCTAATTAGTCTTAAATGGGCACCTTTGTAGCTTCAATGTGTGTCCCCTAATCTTTCTATTTTCTGAAGGAGTAAACAACTGATCTATGTTTATCTATTTCACTCCATTCATTATTTTATAGACCTCTGTCATATCAACCCTCAGCCATCTTTCTTCCAATTTATTTATTTATTTGTTGTGTTTTTCTATACCACCCTTTCCAGAGATCAGGGGTGGTTTACATAAAACTTAACATGTTACAAAAACTATTTGTAGCTTTACATTATAACATTTAACCTTGAACATTATAACTTTATATATTATAACATTTGACCTTGCACGTTATAACTTTATACAATATAACATTTGGCCTCACAGAATATAACTTTATACATGATAACATTTGAACCTTTTTCCTTGTAACCTTATACATTATAACATTTGAGCTTTGAACAATTTGAAGAGCCCTAACCTTTTAAGTCTTTCTTCATAGGGGTATCTTTCCATCCCCTTTACCATTTTGGTGGCTCTTCTCTGCATCTTTTCTAATTCTGCTATATCCTTTTTAAGATATGGTGACTAGAACTGCACACAATATTCAAGGTGCGGTCGCACCACGGAACGATACAGAGACATTACATAAGAACATAAGAACATAAGATATGCCATACTGGGTCAGACCAAGGTCCATCAAGCCCAGTATCCTGTTTCCAACAGTGGCCAATCTAGGTCATACGTACCTAGCAGTTTCCCCAAAAGACACAGGTTCCACATGCTTGTATTGCTGTTTAACATAAAAAGTTATTTCTTACCCAAAGAACTTCAGTTTTAGAGGGGTTGAGTAGTCATTTTACTTTAGATGGGATGCTCCATGTTTGAGAGTCACGTGCAAGACTACTACTAATTTGTATAGCACTACAAGATGTATGCAGCACTGTGCATATAGATGTACGACAAAGTCTCTGCTCATTAGAGCTTACTATCTAATCAAAACAAAAAACACATAGCAAAACTATAATATCCTTGGTTTTATTCTTCATTTCTTTCCTTAGCATTATTTTTGTTTTCTTGGCTGCTGCTGCACACTGAGCAGAGGGTTTCAACATATTATCCACAAAGACACCTAAATCTTTTTCCTGGGTGGTGGCTCCTAATGCGGAACCTTGCATCATGTAACCATTATTTTGGTTATTCTTCCCTAAGTGCATAATTTTGCACTTGCCCACATTAAATTTTATCTGCCATTTGGACTCCCTGGTCTTCCAATTTATCAAGGTCATCTTGCAATTTTTCACAATCCTCTTCTGTTTTAAAAACTTTGAAGAATTTTGTGTTATCTGCAAACTTGATCACCTCACTCGTTATTCCCATTTCCAGGTCATTTATGAAGATGTTAAAAAGTAGCAGGCCAAGCCCAGATTCCTGGGGCACTCAACTATTCACCTTTCTCCACTGAGAAAATTGGCCATTTAACCCTACTCTCTGCTTTCTATCTTTTAACCAGTTTCTGATCTACAATAGTACACTGCCTCCTATCCCATGACTTTTTAAATTTTGCCAACAGTCTCTCATGAGGGACCTTGTAAGAGGCTTTCTGAAAATCTAGATACACTATATCGATCAGCTCATCTTTGTCTATCTGTTCATTCACACTTTCAAAAAATATAACAGATTAGTAAGACAAGACTTTCCTTAGCTAAATCCATATTGACTTTCTCCCATTAAGCCATGACTATCTACAGTTGTGGTCAACAATACTGGCACACTTTCAGTTCAATACCTTAATTTCCTATATCTCCTAAAAATAAGTGGCCAGTGAAATGGCTCTGGACTATACGTATATGCACACATATTTGACACATAAAAGAATCAAATTAAACAAGACCAATCACAAGAGGAAATAGTATAAAAACTGGGACACTGCAAGGACATGATTATTGACACCAGTATAAACAATTCAAAATCAGTTAGAAAAGAAGTACCACATTCCTACTGCAGTAAAATTAGACACACCTGTGATCAATTGTCAGTGCTTACATGAGTTGAATCAACCAATGAATGATGGCTCTATTGTTTAAAATATCTCATTCACTCCCTGTTCCATTTTCACAGTAGTGAAGACAAGCGAGCTGCCCAAGGCGGTCAGAAAAGCCATTATCACCAAACATCAAACTTCAAAGTGGTACAAGGCCATCTCCAAAGACCTTGGGATTCCTGTGTCTATAGTTTGCAATGTTATTAAGAGGTTTTCTGCTCATGGAGCTGTCAAGAACTTCCCAGGACTTGGTGGGAAGAGGAAAATGAATCCAAGAAGTTTACAAAGGTTAGTGTGAACCGTTGGAAAAACACCATTACAAAATTCAAAGAGCTTAAGGCTGACCTGGAGCAATCTGGAGTGGTGGTTTCAATCCGCACCATATGCCATGCACTAATCAAAGAAGGACTTCATGGGCGAAGGCCAAGGAGGACCCCACTGCTCAAAGACAGACATAAAAAGGCACACCTGATCTTTGCCCAAACCCACTTTGAGAAACCACAATCATTATGGGAAAATATTATGTGACAGATGAAACCAAACTTGGGCTTTCTGGTAATGCAGAGCAGCGATACATTTACAGGCAAAGAAATAAAGCTTATAAGGAAAAAGCACCCTTTCTACAGTTAAGTATGGTGGAGGTTCCATAATATTATTGGGCTGTTTTGCTGCCTCAGGAACTGGAAGCTGGAACGTATTAGAGGAATCATAAAGTCAGGACTACCAAGGCATTTTGCAGCAAAATGTGCTACCTGGTGTCAAAAAGATAGGTCTGGGTCAAAGGTCCAGGGTCCTCCAGCAAGACAATGACCCAAAACATACATCCAAAAGTACAAAAGAATGTTTGAACATAAGATATACACAGAAAAACCACCGCCTAAGGGGAATACTAATACATCAACCAAGAAAAAACCCCTTAGTAACTCCACTATTACTATAATCAACCTTCTCAATAAAATATCTTATTAAGTCACTTCAACCTACAAACAGCAAACCATCACTGGACCTCAGGTTTCACTCACCCTCCATTTGGCAAAATTCATCACCATAGGGAAATGGCGGACACTCACATCATAGGTCCTTAGCTTAAATAATTTATTAATTTTATTATAAGAAATATGAAAACTCTTTTCCTTAAAAAGCCTCTTTACTCCACCAACAACCTCTATAGAGATTCACACAAAATAACATTAATAGACAGCAATACAGTCAACATATTCTCCTCAAACAAACACACTACATATGTTACTGCAAGAAGTGTCCGCTACACTTTATAAAACAGATAATGACGTTCAGTACCCTTTAAAGTCGATTACGATGTTCAAATCTTCCAAATACAATCATGATGTTCATACACGATATACTGAAAGGAATAAAGATAGATTTCTTAGATAAATGACATCACTCAGCTTCATACAAAGAGCAATCTGCTACTTATCTGTTAAAAGCTCAACTTCAGCACTCCTGCAGTCGCCAACAAGCCACCTCAATAATTGCCATTCATTGTTCAACAAAAGCTTTTGTTTCACCACCAGGCTTCATCAGGAACCAGAACTATGAAAATATCACGCATAGCAAAATTTTTTTTATCGGGACACATTCAGTGTCTCTTCAGCTTACACCAGCGTCTGATGTCATCGGCTTTAAATGCCCAACCACCAATCAGCTCGCCAGCTTCAGCACAATCCTATACATTCAACAACTTTATACACAAAACAACAACACATTCTAACATATAATGACACTCTATCATAAATTAATCAAGCGAAGAAGAGAGAAGAGTGAACTGCAACAGTCCTAGCTATCCTAAAAAAATAATGACCAGTCTATTTTGTCATTCAGCCCACAAGGATCTAAAGTATTCAAAATATAGATCCATTTCTGCTCCTCCTTTTTTTAGGATAGCTAGGACTGTTGCAGTTCACTCTTCTCTCTTCTTCGCTTTATTAATTTATGATAGAGTGTCATTATATGTTAGAATGTGTTGTTGTTTTGTGTATAAAGTTGTTGAATGTATAGGATTGTGCTGAAGCTGGCGAGCTGATTGGTGGTTGGGCATTTAAAGCCAATGACATCAGACGCTGGTGTAAGCTGAAGAGACACTGAATGTGTCCCGATAAAATATTTTTTGCTATGCGTGATATTTTCATAGTTCTGGTTCCTGATGAAGCCTGGTGGCGAAACAAAAGCTTTTGTTGAACAATGAACGGCAATTATTGAGGTAGCTTGTTGGCGACTGCAGGAGTGCTGAAGTTTATTTATTTATTTTATTTATTTAACAGTTTCTTATATACCGCCCCTTCCAGAGATCAGTTGAGCTTTTAACAGATAAGTAGCAGATTGCTCTTTGTATGAAGCTGAGTGATGTCATTTATCTAAGAGGTCTATCTTTATTCCTTTCAGTATATCGTGTATGAACATCATGATTGTATTTGGAAGATATGAACATCGTAATCGACTTTAAAGGGCACTGAACGTCATTATCTGTTTTATAAAGTGTAGCGGACACTTCTTGCAGTAACATATGTAGTGTGTTTGTTTGAGGAGAATATGTTGACTGTATTGCTGTCTATTAATGTTATTTTGTGTGAATCTCTATAGAGGTTGTTGGTGGAGTAAAGAGGCTTTTTAAGGAAAAGAGTTTTCATATTCCTTATAATAAAATTAATAAATTATTTAAGCTAAGGACCTATGATGTGAGTGTCCGCCATTTCCCTATGGTGATGAATTCTGCCAAATGGAGGGTGAGTGAAACCTGAGGTCCAGTGATGGTTTGCTGTTTGTAGGTTGAAGTGACTTAATAAGATATTTTATTGAGAAGGTTGATTATAGTAATAGTGGAGTTACTAAGGGGTTTTTTCTTGGTTGATGAACATAAGATATGCCATACTGGGTTAGACCAAGATCCATCAAGCCCAGTAACCTGTTTCCGACAGTGGCCAATCTAGGTCGTAAGTACCTAGCAGTTTCCCCAAAAGACACAGGTTCCACAATGCTTGTATTGGGTCAAGCAGTGAAATCTGGGTCCTTTTTAATAATGGTTTATGGACCTTTCCTCCAGGAACTTGTCAAAATCTTTTTTAAACCCAGCTACACTAACAACTTTTACTACATCCTCTGGTAACAAATTCCAGAGTTTGATTACACATTGAGTGAAAAAATATTTTCTCTTATTAGTCTTAAATAGGTTACCCTGTAGCTTCATTGCATGTCCCATTGTCTTTCTATATACTGATGATGTAAACAATCGATCTACGTTTATTCGTTTCACTCCATTCATTAATTTATAGACCTATCCTAACTCCCCTCAGCCGTCTCTTTTCCAGGTTGAAGAGCTTACTAACCTTTTTAGCCCCTCTTCATAGGAGTATCCTTCCATCCCCTTTACATTTTGGTGGCTCTTCTCTACCTTTTCTAATAATGCTATATCCTTTTCAAGATACGGCGACCAGAATTGCACACAATATTCAAGGTGCGGTCACACCATGGAACGATACAGAGGCATTATAATATCCATCATTTTATTCTCCATTCCTTTCCTTATGATACCTAGCATTCTATTTGCTCTCTTGGCTGCCATTGCACACTGAGCAGAGGGTTTTAACATGTTATCCATGATGATGCCTAAATCTTTTTTCTGGGTGGTGGTTCTTAAAGTGGAACCTTGCATCGTGTAACCAGTTTGTGGTGTTTACTAGGTGCCTAACTTTGCACTTATCCACATTAAATTTCATCTGCCATTTGGATGCACAGTCTTCCAATTTATCAAGATCTTCTTGCAATTTTCCACAATCCTCATGGGTTTTAACAACTTTAAATAGTTTTGTGTCATCTGCAAATTTGATAACCTCACTCGTTATTCTCATTTCCAGGTCGTTTATGAATATGTCAAAAAGCAGCGGACCCAGCACAAATCCCTGGGGTACTCCACTATTAGAAACATAGAAATATGACGACAGAAAAAGACCACATGGCCTATCTAGTCTGTCCTTCCATATCAACAACTAGAACAGTCCCCTTTTTTCCTTTAGAGATCCTCTGTGTTTGTCCCATGCTTTTTTGAATTCAGTTACTGTCCTCATCTCCACCACCTCCACTGGGAGACTATTCCACGGATCCACCACTCTTTCCGTAAAGAAATATTTCCGCATATCACTCCTGAATCTATCCCCCTTCACCCTCATCCCATGTCCCTTCGTAGCAGAACTTGCTTTCAATTGAAAGAGGCTCTCCCCCTGAACATTTATGCCAAGGAGGTATTTAAACATCTCAATCATATCACCTCTATCCCGCCTTTCCTCTAAGGTGTACATATTAAGATCCTTAAGTCTGTCCTCATATGCTTTATAATGAAGACCACTAACCATTTTAGTAGCCACCCTCTGCACCGACTCCATCCTGTTCACATCCTTTTGAAGGTGTGGTCTCTAAAATTGCACACTATACTCCAAATGAGGTCGCACCAAAGACTTATACAGAGGCACTATCACCTCTTTTTTCTGCTAGCCATTCCTCTCCGTATATACCCAAGCATCCTTCTAGCTTTTGCCGTCACCTTTTCTACCTGTTTAGCTACTTTAAGATCATCAGACACAACCATGCCTAGGTCCCGCTCTTCTTTAGTGGACAAAAGTACTTCACCCCCTATACTATATTGCTCCCTTGGATTGCTGCAGCCCAAATGCATGACCTTACATTTTTTAACATTAAATCCCAGATGTCAAATTCTAGACCATTCTTCAAGCTTAGCTAGATCCCTTCTCATGTTATCTATACCTTCCTGGGTGTCTACTCTATTGCAGATTTTGGTATCATCCGCAAAGTGGCAAACCTTACCCGACAGCCCT